>BLKR01009663.1:0-96701 GCA_011170035.1 Teleogryllus occipitalis
CATCGATGTTAACATATCAATGTTTGTGATAGAAAATATCGATATTTTAAAAACTTCGAAGTTTTTTTGCCATCTCTACTCCCAACGCAACGCGACACAACACGAGCCACGAAGCCCAGGCGGTGCCCCGACATCACCCGAGATCACGTGCGGGGGCAAATGATTGATGAAGAGGGAAGTTTACGCACTCGAAGAGCAGGCTCGCGCGCCGCTGCTCTCGATCCAGGTGCAGAGCAAGCGCTGCTCGCAGAGTGGGTGCTCGGGAAACGAAAACAGCTAACAAAAGGGCGGAGGAAATGAAGTGGCTGCTACCTGCTGCACGTCAGCGGTTCTCGTAACCCGCATCGTTCATTACTCAGCCTCCGTGAAGGGGTTTCAGAATTGACTTTGCTTTATTAATCGACTTTCTTCTAGGATTGTATATGAAAACGGGAAGAATCGTCATCCTAATAATTAATGTAAATGAAGATGTTCAATTTCAACTCTGAAATAGTCTCATCACTGTCCTTTATATAATAATAATAATAATAATAATAATAATAATAATAATAATAATAACTGAAAAGTCAAGTCAGGAATGATACACTTATGAAATTTTATAAAACCTTAGCAAGTCCACAGTTCCTTGTGGACTATATGGATGTGAAATTTGGACTATGGACACAAAAATTAGAAGCAGGGTTCAGACTGCCGAAATGAAGTTTTTAAGAGGTTGTATTGGTGTCACAAGGAAAGACAGAATTCGTAATGAAGTGATACGCAACTACCTAGGAATTTATAATTTAAATGAAAAAAAATTGACGAATATAGGAAAGCATGGAGAGACCACATAGACAGAATGGACAACACACGAATGCCAAAACAGATTCTGAAGTACAAGCCAAGAGGAAAAAGGAGCATAGGAAGAACGAAGAGAAGATGGACGGACCAATAATGAGACGCAACGGAACGAAAGTTCATGCTTGAAGAAGTAGAAGTAGTAGTAGTAGTAGTAGTAGTAGTAGTAGTAGTAGTAGTAGTAGTAGTAGTAGTAGTAGTAGTAGTAGTAGTAGTAGTAGTAGTAGTAGTAGTAGTAGTAGTAGTAGTAGTAGTAGTAGTAGTAGTAGTAGTAGTAGTAGTAATAGTAGCAACCCATAATTACCATGGTGGACGGGAACGTAGGGAGGCACGACAAGATAGCAAGATGCGAATTAATAGACAGCCCACTGCCTTCGAAGTGATATCAGCCGGCTGTAAGAAGGGCGGTTCGACATGGCCTATATTGGCATGTTAGCAAATGCGCCGACTACGCCATAAAGTAGTAGTAGTAGTAGTAGTTGTAGTATTAGTAGTAATAGTAGTAGTAGTAGTAGTAGTAGTAGTAGTAGTAGTAATAGTAGTAGTAGTAGTAGTAGTAATAGTAGTAGTAGTAGTAGTAGTAATAGTAGTAGTAGTAGTAGTAGTAATAGTAGTAGTAATAGTAGTAGTAATAGTAGTAGTAATAGTAGTAGTAATAGTAGTAGTAATAGTAGTAGTAATAGTAGTAGTAATAGTAATAGTAATAGTAATAGTAATAGTAATAGTAATAGTAATAGTAATAGTAATAGTAATAGTAATAGTAGTAGTAGTAATAGTAGTAGTAGTAGTAGTAGTAGTAGTAGTAGTAGTAGTAGTAGTAGTAGTAGTAGTAGTAGTAGTAGTAGTAGTAGTAGTAGTAGTAGTAGTAGTAGTAGTAGTAGTAGTAGTAGTAGTAGTAGTAGTAGTAGTAGTAGTAGTAATAGTAGTAGTAGTAATAGTAGTAGTAGTAGTAGTAATAATAGTAGTAGTAGTAGTAGTAGTAGTAGTAGTAGTAGTAGTAGTAGTAGTAGTAGTAGTAGTAGTAATAGTAGTAGTGGTGGTGATGGTGGTGGCAATTGTGACAGTAGTAGTCACAGAGGCAATGGTAGTTGTTTTAGTGGCAATAGTACTAGAGATAATAGTAATAGCAGTAGTGAAAGAGACAATAGAAGCAGTGGCATTAGGTATACCAGCGGCAGTAGTAGAACAGAAGCGATGATATTAAAGAAGCTGTTAGTATAAACAGTTAAGGAATACTGATCGAAAAGTTAGTGCCTGTGAATGTAATTATAGTTGAAGCGGGAGCGAATGTATCAGAGCCAAGGGTGCCAATGACACCCTTACTAGAATCATACTAGAACAGGGAACTATGGCAGCAAACATATACTAGTGCATACACCATAAGAAGTGGTGGAAAGAGAACCAGTAGCAAAACCACTAGCAGTAGTAATAGGTGTATTGGTAGTAGTAGCAGCAACAGCAGCAGTGAGGGTTGCAATAAGGCAAAAGACACTAATAGCTCTGGCTAACAGAAGAAGCAACAAACTACACAAAACAATTGGGGGTAACAGTACGAATTGAATTTGAGTATGAGCGTTTGCATACTGGCAGTCAACTATTAGTGGTCGAGTTCTAGCACTAGGTGTAAAGTACCCGTTGTAGTATAGTGTTAGTCATACTAGTGGTGGTAGTTGTACTAGCGGTGATAGTGGTAGTCGCAGTAGTAGTGGTAGTCGCAGTAGTAGTGGTAGTCACAGTAGTAGTGGTAGTCGCAGTAGTAGTGGTAGTCACAGTAGTAGTGGTAGTCGCATTAGTAGTGGTAGTGGCAGTAGTAGTGGTAGTCGCAGTAGTAGTGGTAGTACCTTTTTTATGATACCAATGGGTATTGCTTTAGAATTTGCTAACATGCTCTTAATATTGCAAAAATTTTTACATTCTCTGGGTAGAACCATTGAGTTTGCGGCATGTTGTTATATCTGTGCTACATGTTATTAAGAAAGGAATGTTCACTAGGAAAACTATTTTTGAATGCAGAATAAATAAATCTTTTTAATAAAAAGGAAATTATATTGCATATTTAAATGTCAGAAAACATAGAAACTCGTAATGTTTAATTGTGTTGAATGTTCAGTAATTTTGGAAAACATGTGATTTACACATATGATATGGATGTTTTGTATTGTAAATGTTTCAGACATGTTCGTGATCCTTTTAGAGGGGGACAATTCCTATCTGTAGGCTGCTCCTCATTTTTTTTCTTTATTTCCTTCTATTTCATCTCATCTTACTCAACTTATACCTCATCAACATAATTATCTGATATCTTACTTTAAAATATATAATTCTAAATTATATACTATAAATAAATTATAATACTCATAGTATACTATGATCTTGTTTGCCTCTTTATTTTCAAAGTAAGGGTACAACTGGTGCTACTACCTGGGGGCTGGCTCCCTCCTGCCAGGACGGTGTCTTCTGCCATGACTATTTTTTATGTGATTGATTCTCATCCATAGTTGTATTCAATACGTATCAAACCAGAATTGTGGTCATATATTATGTGGTATGTGTGTGTGTATACATATAAAAGTCAAAGAAGCAGTAGCAGTCTAAGTACAATTGTTTCATGGAAGTTCGCATAATAAATAGAAATCGATTTATGAACAGTAAGACTATCCACCATCATTAATGTTGCAAAATGACACTGAAATTTGACTTTCCACATCTATTTCTGTCAGAATAATTAAAAACTCCTTTGATTTTAGCTGCTAGCTGTGATGCCAGAACTTCATGTTCCGATACTTTTTGTTATTGAATGTTCTAACTCAATATCAAATTCATTAAGATTACTTAATAGTTGCTTCAAGAAAGTAACCGACGAAGCATCGCGCAGGAAGGATTGCTCTTCGTACATCTCGATAGTTAATTTAGCAGATGCAATGCACGGAATAATGCGATTAAGTAGATGATTCCTGAAACATATCAATTAATACATCAATAACAACATATTTTCACTCTACTCCAAGAATCAAACATTTCCTTCCAGATTAGATGATCTAAGAAGTTGGGTATGATCATGGTTGCTAGGGTGACGCTGCAATCAAGGCATTGTTGCTTCCATATGCGTCACAGACTTCGACGCGGGTGCCCAGACAGTCCAGACCATTCGCACAACTTCGGTCGCGGATCCCTTTGGCAGTACGATCTACTAAGTTCTAAGCAAATAAATCGTATGTGTGTCATTCCGTTACAAAGTTTCCGTTTCTTGCACGTCATTGCAGTATTATAGCTCTAAAGATAACTATTTTGATGCCCCTCCTTATCGTTTCCCAGCGAACGGTTTTAAACAAATGAGGTTAAAAAAAAGTTAGGAATGGAGGTCACTATGAATTGAGTAGATCGCAGCATTCCTTTACTAATAAAAGGCTAGAAAATTTGCGTTGTTTAAAATGCACGGCTAGAATGGAAACGGAAAGAAGGTGTCGTCTTGCTTGGTGTTGTGAGATGGTTAAAAGGATTGTTTGCGACTATCAAATTGTAAGTATTCAATGCACTTTCTTATATATTTTATTCAGATATCTAGGGAAAACATCAAAGAGGTGAGGGAGTTCGGATTAATATTTGAAAATTGTAATTCATAATTTTGTTGTTGTTTTCCCCAGAACTACTTTTTTTAGGATTACTGATTTTAATTGTTGTCGATTAAAGAATTTTTTTCAATTTTTGTTGTATTGTGGACGGCGAAACTTTAAGTATTTTGTAAAATGTTCAGTACTTTTACCGTGTTGTGTGATGGTTAAACCGAGGCAAATATGTCCTTTAATATAAAAAACTTTGGTGTTGATGTTAAACATTACAGTCATTATATTAAGGTAAGGTTGATAACAGGACTTGCTGTTTTAAGCCAAAACAATATTCATGTAGTACATATAGGTAAATTTCTTGGTAAATATAAAACCTGCATATTCATTGATTGCAGTATTTTTTGCCGTAACTTTCCTATAGCTCTTCCTTTTGGGTGATGTATTCGCACGGGTTCAGCTAGTGTTTGATTATTACTTTATTACGCTATGAACCAAAACAACATAACTGATTGATTAGTGATTCCGGACGCGTGAACTGCTAAGGTCCAGTGAGTGTAGTGCATGTTTTTATCGCGGGGTGGCGATGATCTTTCCCCGCTGGATGAAGAGATCCGACTTCTGTCGGTTTGCAGGGATTTACCCCAACCAGATATCGCCCACCATCTTTGCATCGTCCCAGCCAGGATATGCCCTAAGCGCTCCCGACTACTCTCCCGTCAAGTGTAGTGCAGTGCATGTAAGTGTGTAGTGCATGTAAGTGTTTGTGTAAGTAAAGGATGAGGATAGAACAAGAAATGGGAAGGAAAGATCACGCGAGGTCCGTGGCCCGTTTATTAGGGTACTGCTCCGGCATTCACCTGGTGTTGTTCGGAGGAATCACGGAATACTACCGATCAGAGCACCCGGCCGCTAGAAATCTCCTCCAGATAGCGGCTGAATTCGCCCTAGCTATCTCGCTAGTGTCGAAAATACTGCCACTGTCGTGCTTCGAACCCTATTCCCGGTCAGAGGCACTGCCTTGACATCAGTTGATGTCCTGAGCCACCTTTGACGGTAAAATAACATAATTGATTTTGCTTACCTGACACAAAGACACACAAAAAGTTGGAATTTTCCATCTTTTCCCAGTGCTTGGCTTGACGTATTTATGTGGTCCACCAAGTTGCAGAAAGATTCCATCACTTCAAGTTCGTCTCTGCCAGTTTTTGAGTTGTTATCGTAGTAGTCAGTAGATCTTGTATTTCCGGGTCGAGTATGCGTATAGTCTATGTGGGATTCTTCTAACTGCTCTTTAACACGAACTAGAAAAACAAATCACGTGAAAGTGATAATAAAACATCATAAAAGTAGTTTCATGCAAAATAATAGGAATCGCATGTATTTTAGGTCACAATAACTATATTTTCTAATAAATGAGTAAGAACGACGAAATCCGTATAGAATCTGACTGGTTTAGTAAAACGGCGTTTGGGAAAGTCCCCCTCCCCCGCTGTCGAAAGCGGTGACTTTTTTTACCATAAGAATATATCCTTCAATCACACTTGCTTTCATTACTTACCCCCGAGGGCCGGCATGACTGGAGAGCTGTTAAGGTTCGAAGAATCTATCAGGTCTTCATCCCCACATTTTTCTTTAATTCACAGGCTATATCGACGGAAGAAACACACCTTCCTCTACGAGTCAGTTCTGCCGCTAGAGTCGCTCGATCAGCAGCACTGCTTGATGCGCTCGTGATCATGCAACACCTTGCGGCACGACTGAGAATGACTCAAAAAGTCGAGCCTAATTCCAATTTTGGAGATACTACCATCAGCCGCCACGTTAGAAAAAACCAAGTATAATTTCGAATGCGCGCAGATATTGAAAGAAAATTAAGCAATCTCCAGCCATGGGAGGGGTGTCTGTGATTTCATTTTGTTTGATATTAGTTTTAGTTAGATATCCAAGAGCTCTGTAAAAATACAAAATCCTGAAAGTTTTCTTTTTCAGTGAAAAATGCTCATATTTGTATTATTCCGCCCACTCTCATACATCGCTTACCCGCGGTATTAATAATTTTGAACGCGCGGAGAGATTGAAAGGAATATATTTATATATATTCCTATATTCCTCTTCCTATTCTTATATAACGCGCGGGAATATATTTTCAGAAAATTCCGATGTCTATTACTATAACACTCGACGTAGAAATAATATTCATCAGGTGACAGTATCAACAGCTCATTACAAAAAAATCACATACAATACATGTACATTATTTTACAACACTTTGTCAGATGACGTTAAACGATTAAATTCGATAGAAAAGTTTAAATCCAAAGTGAAAACGTTTCTGCTGCATCACTGTTTCTATACAATTAGAGTATACTGAGCATCACAAGGAAAGTAATATTAATTTTAACAGCGATATTTAATGTATTATTTACCATTGGACTGTATAATTCTAAACAATATGTAACAAGTATTGTATCGCAACTTCTGGGTCAATGACCCCCATCTCGATCAGGTTTTTCGTCCAGTTTCCCTGATTCTTTGAGCAAATGCTGAGATGGCCCCTTGATTTGCTTCTGGACATAAATGTAACTTCATTATCTGTGCACGTCTTCTAGAATTCAGTGGGAAATATAGTTATTCAAATTATCGTTCGATGTTGTCGCGGCAGGAAGTATTATTCCGAAGGACAACATGGATAAGAGCCCAAACTTTATGGCTTATTTGTGCTTGAAAATAGATTTTTATTACATGAGAGCTTGCTTTTTTTCCCTTCATTCATTCAAAATTCAAGCAGTATATGACTTAGTGTAGGGATCACAAAATTTTGAAAACGTGCACACAATTCACTTTTCCCCATAGCACGTCATACGCAGTTTTAACTGTTTTTTACGTAAATAAATAAATAAACGAAAGGAAACTAAGCAACCTACAGCCATATGGGGACCATCTATGGTTCTGCTGGATGCTCATAACTCAGAATGAAAAATTCAGGGTTTTTCGATTTTTCCGACTGATAAATTAAAACATGTGTGTTCTTCCCATCTCATAATGCGTTTACCGATTGAATTCTCATAGTGCGACACAGCTTACGTCATGCAACAGTTAGGTGCCATGAATAGAATTCTATAGCTTAGCGAAAAAAAGTTAGTTTTCGATGCAAGAACATCGGCACCAATAAAACAATTTTTAAAAACGGTTCAGGGCTGCCATAAACCCCATAAACACCCCATTTTCAGTCTTTTCGCTACTTTTTAAAAAAATAATAAATATTATTTAATGATATTTTCATTAACGGATTTTTAGCTGAGGTGGTGCCCACGTTACCCGCAACAATGATCATCAAACATTACTTATTTGCCTGAGTAAGCCATATTAGTCCGAATATGGCCAATTTTACGTTATCATAAAAGTAGGCACTTTTCAAATGGCCAGAGCTCAGTAAATTTTTATTCAAAATATTTTTATTTGGATAAGATTAAAGCTTGAAATCTCTACTTTAAGACGCTTGCTTAGAACAATTTAACTATTTCATTGCAATCTGCTCATACTGCGCCGCGCACCCTGTTAACGACCCTCATTTGAGCCGCACTGCTATCTCTGATTTCTTTTTCAGTGTGAGGCTGCATTGAACATATTTGTGAAGACATCAAAAGGGTTTGGAAGTTTTTAGACTTTAAAGAATACTATATGGCATTTGGAAGCCCATAAGCTGTTTCTAAATTAATAGTAATACGCGGGCTGGAGGCGGGTGGAAGGAGGGACGGCAGGGCGGACGGCAGGGCGGACGGCAGGGCGGACGGAAGGGCCGACGGAAGGGCCGACGGAAGGGCCGACGGAAGGGCCGACGGAAGGGCGGACGGAAAGGCGGACGGAGAGGCGGACGGAAAGACGGACGGAAAGGCGGACGGAAAGACGGACGGAAGGGCGGACGGAAGGGCGGACGGAAGGGCGGACGGAAGGGCGGACGGAAGGGCGGACGGAAGGGCGGACGGAAGGGCGGACGGAAGGGCGGACGGAAGGGCGGACGGAAGGGCGGACGGAAGGGCGGACGGAAGGGCGGACGGAAGGGCGGACGGAAGGGCGGACGGAAGGGCGGACGGAAAGGCGGACGGAAGGGCGGACGGAAGGATGGTCGGGAGGGTGGACGGAAAGGCGTGAGGAAGGGCGGACGGTTGGTTGATAGTGATTCCGGGCGCGTCAACTACTGAGGTAATTAGTCCCGTAAGTAATCGCATGTTTTCCTCGGGAGGTGCGAGTGTTCTTCGTGGATGGCGAGATCCGGCTCCGATTTACCATCGGCTAGCGGGGTGTTCCCCAACCAGGTATCTCCCATCTGCGAGGCATCGCCCTAAACCAGCTCTAAGCTCCCGGCCGGTTTCCCGGAATGTTTATTTATTTATTTTACGTCAATAAACAGTTGAAACTGTGTATGACATGCTAGGGGAAGAAGTTAATTCGGTGCACATTTTCAAAATTCTGTGATCCCTACACTAAGTCACATACTACTTGAATTTTGAATGAATGAAGGGGAAAAAAGCAAGCTCCCATGTAATAAAATCTATTTTCAAGGATATAAAAGCAATAAATTTTGGGCTCTTATCCATGATGTCCTTCGTCAAGGAATAATACTTCCTGCCGCAACAACATGGAAACGATAATTTGAATAACTATATTTCCCAATGAATTCTAGAAGACTTGCACAGATAATGAAGTTACATTTATTTCCACAAGCAAAACAAGGGGCCATCTCAGCATTTGCTCAATGGATCAGGGAAACTGGACGAAAAACCTGATCGAGATGGGGGACATTGACCCGGAGGCTGCAGTACAATACTTGTTACAGGTTGTTTATACACATTTATACAGTCCAAGTGGTAAATAATTCATTATGTATCATTGTTAAACTCAATGTTACTTTTTTCGTGATGCTCAGTATAGTCTCTAAATGTATAGAAACAGTTATCAGAAACGATTTCACTTTGGATTTAAACTTTTCTATTGAATTTAATCGTTTAATGTCATCTGGTAAAGTGTTGTAAAATAATGTACATGTATTGTATGTGACTTTTTGTAATGAGCTGTTGATACTGTCACCTGATGAATATGATTTCTACGTCGAGAGTTATAGTAATAGATTTCGGCATTTTCTGAAAATATATTCCCGCCCGTAAGCAAGTCATTTTTGACAAAAACCACTGATTCGTAAATCAACAGACAAGGTAATGGTAAAATTCCTAGATTAATGAAGAGAGGCTTACAAGAATCACGTGGGTGGGATTTGGTTATTATTCGTACAATTCGTTTTTGTAATCTAAAAGTCTGGGAGATATAAGATGTATTTCCCCAGAATATTATGCCATATCTCAGGCGGGAATGAACATTCGCGAAATATACACAACGAGCAGTATGAAGGCTGACTGAATTTGAAATAATTCTGAACGCGTAGCATAATGAACTTAATTTTGTGTTCAAGTCATTTAAATGGACGTTCCATTTAAGGTTTGACTGAATTGAGAGACCTAAAAATTTTGTTGCCTTAACATCAGTCAATGGTACACCGTTCATTTTCAATACTTCACAGAATTGTTTATTTGAAATGGAAAACTGCATTAAACCCGTTTTCTTTTCGTTTACTATTAATTTGTTATTTCGGAACTAATTTGAAACATCTGATATTGTACTATTTACGGTTTCTTTATTGCAAAGGATGTTCGTATCATCCGCAAAGAGAACCGTTCTTCCGTTTCGAATCGTCGAGGGCATATCGTTTACGTAAAGTAGGAACAGAATAGGGCCTAAAATCGATCCTTGAGGAACTCCACGTGCAATGGGCAAAGAGTCGGAAAGGTGCGTACGTAATGTTCCATCAATCCAGTAACGTATTTCCACTCTCTGAGATCGTTGTTTAAGGTACGAACATAACCAATCTATAGCAATACCACGTATTCCATATGAAGGTAATTTTGAAAGTAAAATGTCATGATCAATGACGTCAAAAGCTTTTGAGAGATCTAAAAATAATCCAATAGGTGCCTCGTTTTGATCCAATGATGAAGCGACATCTTTAAGAAAAGAAAATATGGCTGTTTCGGTTGATTTTGATTTTCTAAATCCATGTTGGCAATCTGAAAGCGCGTCGTGTTTACTGAGAAAGATTAGCTTTCGTACGTAGAAAAGTCTCTCTAATATTTTAGAAAAAACTGATAGAAGAGAAATGGGCCGATAATTTTGAATTTAATTTTTGTTGCCTTTTTTGAAGAGCGGCTTAATTTTAGCTCTTTTGAAAATATCTGGAAACGTTCCAGTGCATAACGATGCATTAAATATGTGAGTTAACGGGTGTAGGTATAATGGCATACGCACAGGTCTTTAACAAAGAATCCGGGAATTCATCTAAACCGGACGAATATTTATTTTCTAGTTTACCGATTATTTTGAGAATTTCATCTAGTCTAATTAGATGGTGACTATATAATTAAATTCGATTACTCACCAAGAAAATCCCAAAGGTAAAGATTTCTTCCAAATAATCTAGATGACTTAAAGCCGCAGAGAAATACTTGCTCTAAACAATACACTAATCCCATTTCTCCACAAAGTAACAACGTCAGAGTACTGCGATCTTTCTCGTGTTTTCTTTTATAATAAAACTTCACAATCCGATTAACAGCATCGCCTGGAACATAATTCATTATTGCATATACATCATTCTCTCATAAAACATTCATTATACAATGCGATTATTATACACTGAGGTGACAAAAGTCATGCAAATATACAGGTGACAGTAGTTTCGTATACAAAAGATATAAAAGGGTAGTGCATTGGTGATCGACGCACGACTGGAATTAACAGGTTTTGAACGCGGAATGGTAGTTAGAGGTAGATGGATGAAATATTCCATTTCGGAAATCGTCAGGGAATTCAATATTCCGAGATCCACAGTATGAAGAGTGTGCCGAGAATACCTAATTTCAGGCATAACCTCTCACCACGACGATGCAATGGCCGACGGCCTTCACTTAATGACAGAGTGCAGAAGCGTTCGCGTGGAGTTGTCAGTACTAACAGAGAAGCAACACTGCGTGAAATAAGCGCAGCAATCACTGTGGGACGTACGACGAACGTAATCGTTACGACAATGTGGCGCACTTTGGCTTCAGTGGGCTATGGCAGCAGAAGACCGACTCGAGTGCCTTTGCTAATAGCACATCATCTGCAGCGCCTCTCCTAGGCTCGTGACTAGGCTCGATTGGACCAGAGACAGCTGGAAAACCGTGGCTTGGTCACATGAATCCCGATTTCAATTCGTAGTAGTTGATGGTAGGGTTCGACTGTGGTGTAGCGACGAAGTCATCGACCCAACAAGGCACTGTGCAAGCTGGTGGTGGCTCCATAATAGTGTGAACTGTTTTCACATGGAATGGACCAAGTAAAGTGCCCTTAAAAATCAAAATATCCATTTCAAACTGGCAAGGTCTCGAGTTCGATTAGATCGATGCGGAAATAATTTTGGAGAAAATTACGTGAACGGTTTAAGCGCTAGCGTAGGCCACAGACAGATAGATGTATTGCCGTCAATCGATTTTTCGATATCACGGACCGAAACAAGTAGTGCTAAAACAGCAGGTACTTTCTCACCCGTTCTTTCACGCAAAATTACGCGAAAGTACTCAAAATTTTCGAACCTTATTTTACACAAACTTATTTCAAAATCTTTCATTACAGAACAGATTTCACTCAGGAAAAATCTCTAACTTTAATACCTTAGTTGAAGGAAAACTACGAAAAAATTTTGAACTTTTGCAATTTTCGAAAAGTCAGATTTTTCAATGAACATGAGACCTGCGCCATTCTCTTAAACATCCTTCACACTATCCAACAAAAAAATTAATCAAAAATTTTGGAACCATTTTTTTTTAAATTTGGAAAATGTGCAGAGGTTTCATGTAAAGTATCCCAAAAAATTAAAATATCGGTTTCAAATTTAAGAGGCCGCGACATCAGCCAGATCGATTGGGAAATATCAATTTTGGAGAAAATCGGCTGAACGCTTTAGCCGCTAGCGTTGTTGACGGACGGACGGAAAGACCAACGTTTTGCCGTCATGCCATTTTTTAATATATTAAGGACCCGCAAAACATGGATTCTGGCTACGCCACGTGTTAGAGGATTTTTTTCTAAATTTAGCAACTGAATTTATCAACTTTTCCGTTACCAGGGCCCTATAATAAGAGTTTTTCTGCCGAAAATTCCCAGTTTTATTCGCTCAGCATTACATAACGTTCTCTTTACTCCGTAGCAAGAAAGAAAAAACATAGATTCTATCTACACAAAATGTTAAGAGGAAGTAATTTACTATTATCCGCGCACGTTTTCGCGAACCCTCATTTTGCTAGAAGAGAGAGGAGTGGGGGGAGTTGTTTATTTTGATGATAGGACTATTATATCAACGCTGTAGATCGTTTTCGATGCAACATAGTTTCTATTATGTGGGAGCGAACATTTTCATGTTTTGTCAACGTCATGGATAAGAGCCCAAATTTCATTGCTTATTTATCCTTGAAAATAGATATTACATGGGAGCGTTTTTTTAAATTCAAAATTCAAGTAGAATATTAGTGTAGGAATCACAGAATTTTGAAAACGTGCACAAAATTCACTTCTCCCCATAGCACTTCATACACAGTTTTAACTGTTTTTTGACGTAAAAATAAATAAATAAATAAAACCACAAACACATAATTTATTCTTAATTCAATTAATGTTAGTAAGAAGTGGTGAAGGTATTCCGTGCTTCAAGAAAACGCGGGCATATAATACATACGGGAACAATATGTATCCATTCTTTCGTTACCGTGGTCCCGCAATAAGATTTTCTGTCGAAAAATCGCTAATTTTCGGCGCGCCATTATAATACTTTCTCTTCTTTCCAAGTAAAGCGAGAAAGTAAAACGGAATTTCAAAGGGATTGTGAATTCACTATTAAGTTAAAGCCAGTGAATTCGCTCCATTCATGCAATATGTTGAAGGCAAGTTGGATCTGCCTTTGAATAACAGTTATGCTGCTGGAGGAACAGACGATAGCCAAGTCTTCCACAAACTATTAGCACTACAACAGCACATACTTTTTCGTATTATTCCTAGCTTTTACAATTTCCGAATATACAGATAGTTCAACGAACATGAGATTTGCGCCTTTTATTTAAGAATTTTTTTTAATACTTTTAAAATTACAGGAAGTTCAGCAAGTTGATAAAAAATGAATGCCATTTTAGCGTACTTTACTCTACCTGAGGAAACAATGTAAAGAAAAAATTGGAGCCGATTATGAGAAAGCATTATTTTATATAAACTGCATTATCTACAATCATAAAACTCGCGAAAACTATTGTTTTTAAAAAAATTACATGACCTTATTTACACATCACAGATTTTCTTCAACTTATTTCATTGAAGACAAAAATCTCTATCTTTAATATTGTACTTTTGCGAAGTTTTTTTTTTTTTTTTTTTTTTTGTAATTTTCTAAGAGTACGTCGAAAACGGGCCAGCTCATTTTCTTTACTGGCTTGCTACATACGAGGGAAAAATTAAAGAATTTGGATCCATTTTGGAGGAAATAATTGTTTAAAAGTGCTTACTTTTCACGCAAAATTGCGCGAAAACTACTCATTTTTTCGAAAAATTCTACGTGAATTTATTTCCAAATCAGTGTTTGAATAACATATTTCATTAAGGAAACAATGTCGATCTTCAATATTGTAGTAGTAGGAAGTTGCAGTAAGATGTTGATATTTGGCATTTTTTTAAAATTCAGACATTTCAACGAAAATCATACCTGTCCCCTTTTTAAGCGTTTTCTACGCTACCCGACGTCAAAGTTAAATAAAAAAATTGGAGCCATTTTTGAGAAAATTTTGAAAATGTTGAGGCTACATTTAAAGTACCCCCTTCCCCCAAGTCAATACATCCGTTTCAAACTCGCAGGGCCATGAGTGCGTGTAGATCAATCGGAGAATATCCATTTTAGAGAAAATTGTCAGAATGGTTTGGGCGCAAACTTTGGAAACGGACGGACGGGCAGGAGGACTGACAGACGGCCGGGCAGATGGGCGGATAGACGGGAAGATGGACGGGTAGACGGGCAGGTTGGTAGATGACGGTTGGATGGACGGACCGACAGATAGATAGAAAGACGGAAAGTGCATTCTGTCGGGATTCAATTTTTCGTAATCAAGGAGCCATAATATGAAGATTCTGAGAGCAGAACGTATTAGACGTCGTAATTTAGTTACAGAACAAACTTTATCCACTTTGTAGTCATCAGTATCCGGCCATATGCCGTCTATTAAAAAATGGCCCATTTCTGCCGTAGCATTACAATACAGGGCTATTCTAAATTACTAACCTATAAGTAACATAAAATAAGAGTAGATTAATTTATTCTCAGTTCACAAATTGACAGATCATGAAGTTTCTTCCTACAAATGTCCAATGTGGCTTTCTTTTGTAACATGGCATACACTCGACTCCGGTTATAGTGAACTTCAGGGGACTAACATTTTTGGTTCACTATATCCGAGGTTGACTATATCCGATGTCAAATTAAATAGAATTTCTCCATAACGATTGATTTCATTACTAAACAGATACAGCAGAATACATTAACAGCACGAACTGAAAATTTCATCATTATTTGCCCTTAAAAAATCAATTGTTTGCTTCGTACTTTTTCATTAGTAATTTCTAGATCCTTCTCCAGAGTTCGTAGTCTCCATACTTGATTCTGCATTGTTGGAACTCCGTCCCACTCTTTAAATGACCTTTTACTCGCCTGATAACATAAGAGATGCTTTCGGTAGTGAGATGGCGCAAGCGGCTAATGAAATCAATTGCTTTTCCGCCCGGAACGGCCTATATCGCCAGGCTCTGGCAGTCGCGTGCTTCCTGTCGCCCACGTAGAACTCAACGCTGTGTATCCCGCGGAATATCAAGTAACACCAAGATTGAAACTCAAGCGAGCAATCGCGCGTCGCCGCCACTTGTAGCCCACGTAAGACACGGCCTTTATTTCCGCAGTGAAACAGAGTGGCATAAGGTCATCAGTGAAGTGCCCATTCCGGGTCCGCTACCTTCACCTCAGGGGAGATTTCAACGATTATGACCTTTGGCCGACGATACTTTTTTCAAGTTGCCAAGTGTTGGAATTGAAGAGATATATTGTTTTCCAGAAGGGAATTAAGATACAGGACGTTGTATTTCCTACGTTCAATATAGCCAATGTTCAAGTTTACTAAAAGCGAATCTTCTTATGCTTGTAATATAAGTGAAACGGGACCAGTGACTCAAGTTCACTATAACTGAGGGTTCACCATATCCGAGCTCACTATGACCGGAGTCGACTATATATCCCATCTGTATGAAATGTCTTCCCAGATGAGCGAGAGCATGACAGCATCTACCTCAGACAGCGCGCCATTGATGCTTTGGCGTACCTTATCTATAGTTCAAGTAGAGGGGTATACACCATGTCTTCAACATATACCCACAGACAAAAAATGTTGGGGAGTTTGTTAGGAGAGATCGCGGTGACCAAGCTAGGCTCCCATCTCGACCAACCCAAACAGGAACAGTGTGACATAGGTACGCTGTGGCATCTCGGTGGTAAGTTTGGCGTGGAGGGGCTCAATCTTGCTGGACAATGGTTTCACCAATTTCATCTTGAAGTTGTCGCATCGGGTAGTTCTGCAACATATCTAGATATGACTGTAGATAGATATGACAGAAACTTTGACGGAACTCACTGCACAAAAGACATTGTTTTGGTGAGTCGCGTGTGTGTCTCACCGTCGATTTCTGTGTGCCCCATATCTGCACATTGAGGCGGTTAACTGTACTATTTATGTGGAACGTGTTCTCATCACTGAACACAATCTTTCCGAGAAAATTAGTTTCATTTTCCATCCTGTTCATCATGTCCATACAGAACGCAGACCGTTTCTGTTTGGCACTATCACTTAACGCCTGCATCAGTTGCAACCTGTACGCCTTCAACTGCAGGTGTCGTAAAATTCTCCAAATCGTAAGCCCAGGAAGATTCAGATCCAAATTTACTCTCCCTGTGGACTTCCTTCTCCCTCACGGCTTTCACATTGTTGTCTTGTACCCGATGGCGCTCTTATCCTTTCTCTCGGTGCAGAACACAATGTTTCCATGAACCACTCATATTATGCTTTTATAGTCTTAGATGCGGAGTGATACTCCGTTCTGAACCGTCTTCTTACAACTGATGATAGCGATTCGTAACACTTAGCACGTTCCACACCGCTGTCCGTCTTCATTGGCGCCTGCGGTGTCACTGTTCCCGCCAAAAAAGTAACTAAGCGGCCTAGGATTAAAACTTGAGAACACGGCGCGAGGTTTGAAGGGCGCCAGGAGAAATATCAGCCAATGATTTCGAAATTATTTCGTGTAACTTTTAGGAAACTAATTTAGAACAACCCTGAATTTTCTCTTTACTACGTAAGTACGTAGTAAGGTGACAAAATAAAAAATGATGCAATCACAAGCTATAAAATGAAACACACAATTCCAATAATGACGATAAAAAGACTGACAATGTCGAGCGCTGTAGAGCACAGTTTTCCACGACTTGGCCGAGGCTGAAGGAGCCAATAGTCCAGTCAGAAAGGACTGAAAAAGGGGTTTACCTGGAAAAAATGTCATAAAAACTTTTTCTTCTTGCATGTACTCAGTCACTAGTTACACCCCCAGGTTTTCACCTTGTGCTAACTCCAGGAGTCCCGAAAAACGCATTTTTCTCACTTTTTTGGGGGGTTTCTCTATAATTACCTTAACCTTACGTCAAGTAAAAAATGATTCAAACCAATTTTAAAAATAATAAAATATCCTACAACATTTATTAAAAAAATACTTCTTTCGAAACCAATTATCAAGGAAGCTGAATCTTTTCAAAAATTGTGTGCAAAAATACACAAGTTTGCGATATTATAACCAACTTTATATATATATATATATATATATATATATATATATATATATATATATATATATATACATTATTTTATATATATTGTAACGATACCGAATATTATACCCCGGCTCATCGCACACAAAATGTTGCGTAATCACGCACTGGCGCCTTTGCGTCTTTTCTGAGCCGTCGGGCGGCTGATTCGTTACGCACAACTGCTGTCGCGACACCTCGGCGCCGAGCAAACGGGGGGACTGTGTTTGTTTTCGCCAACGCCGACGCGGGTCTATCCCTGGGGATCTAGCTGGGAAGGGGGGCTGCGCAGTTTGGAAACTCTGGGAGGGACCACCTGCGTTTATTTACGAAAAGTGTGCGAGTGAGAGCGCTTCATGGAAAATTCCGCTCGACACACCGACGAAACGCAAGATATTATTGGACCAAATTTAAGTAAGACGTAGGAACCTTTTGCCAATAGAAGCACATTTTGTAAAAATGTTGGAAACTTCTAGAACATTTGGGAAACTGGGGGGGGGGAGAAAAGACTTGCGAGCGCTGGCATGCGCCGAGCAGCCAGATCAGAACGGTGTGAGAGATCCCGGTAGGCGGAGCAGAAGGGTAGGAGAGGTGAGCGCTGAGGTGCGCTCAGCTCACAGAGCAGTAAAGCCGGAGAAGGGCAGTGTCCCTTTGTTTTAAATTGAGGACGAGTAGTTCCTCCTATTGCTCATTTGTCGAATATATTCTCTTTTGATCTCTGCCGATCACGCCCGCTTCGCCCGTCACAATTCACGCGACGAGTATAATCGCGTTACTGGACACCTGAATCTTGAGTTGTCATCGCTTCTGGGTCGTCGCTTTCGTCGTCTTCATCACGCCGCCGCCGCCGCCGCCGTCGCCGTGGCCACGCTGCGCCACCGCAACCACCGCCGCCGACGCGGGACTCAAAGGGCCTTCCCCGACACCCACGGGACACGCCGCCTGGTGTGAGGTTCGGCGACCTGTAGAGGTTGCCCACCCCAGCGGACCTGCCTGCGAACGGTGACTGTGTTTTGATTGTCGAGCTGCGGCAAGATCTCCAGTGCGCCCTTCAGGCGCGACGCTTGTTTAAAGAAACTCTTATCAAGGAAGTGCTCGCCGCGCATTGGCGACTTCCTTACATTATTAAGTTCCCTGTAATACATTAGTTTTATAGCATGAAAATAGAAGTAGTAATTATTCAGACCTTGATTTTTTGTATGCTTAAAATATACGTTTTTTCATTAAAGTCCATTTGTGTTCTCAATAATTTTATTTTAAATTTATCATCATTTTTTTTAAATATCCGTCCACCATCTATTCTTTACTCTACATGCTTCCTGAGCTAGCCGTTCACACGAGCCCAGGTAAGCAAAGGTAGGTCTGGGAGACCGGGTTCGGTGCAATATATATATATATATATATATATATATATATATATATATATATATATATATATATATATATATATATATATCCTATATATATATATATACCTATTATTACATTAATATTATTTATCTCACAGTGGGTGTAAACATACAAAAATAGGTGGATGTTTATGAGTGCGTTCGTGTTCCAACTTAACTCCTGAAAGCAAGAACAATTTCATTTCAAGAAAACTTGGCATACAGCATTACTGAGGAATTACAATGGGGAAAATAATACTGCGAGGGAAAACACCCCAAGAGGCGGGAATGGAAAGGGAGCGACATTTAGAAACAAAATCATTATGCAACCCACAACACACACCTTGTGCGTAATGCGCACTGAGCTGGCTCGGGTAGAGACGGGCAGGGCTGCTTATAAGATGACTGTGATAAATAAACAAATAAATAACTGGGCAACACCAGATACTCACCCGATAAAATATAAGTGCATGTGTGTAAGTAAATGTGTGTAAGTAAAAACATGTAAACATTTCAATTTTGGGGGTATTTTATATGAAGCCCAAATAATAGTTCCATTTTTTTTTTCAAAACCGGTACAATTTTTCCCCCTTTAAAATGTTTGCCCGAATACAGCAAAATGCACTTGAAAAAAAGTTGAGAACAATTTCCATTAAAAAACTGACATTTAGAAAACATTTAGAAAACAATCAAAAAATTCATGAAAACCAGCCAAAAATGTACTATTTTAGGGCCCCTTCACACGTAGACACTGCCGCGCGCCACCCAACATCGCGACTGGTAGCAAAGCATTGGTTGAAATGGAGGTCTTCCCACGTGTGGCCGATTTTCGATGCACGTTTTTCGGTGGCTGACGCTCGCCACCAGCAGCCCGAGTCGGCGTCCGGGTCACCGCTAGCAAAGCATTGGTTTAAATGAAGGTCTTCCCACTGGGACACTGCCGCAGCGCAGAGCTGCAGTATACAACAAAGCAATTACTTCTATTCTTATTCACAATATGCGTTTTACATAGAATTAACAAAGGAAACACGCTATATGCAAACAGTGCAGCCATGAATTGCAAACAATATCTCGAACTTTGCAAATATCTAAAAAATTACATTGTTCCCCCATTCTACATTCCTCCAAGTTTTACTCCGGGTTGGTGCAAGGCGGTACTCCGGTTGTACTCTTATTCCTTAAATGCCCTGACAACTGCATAGTTCCATTAAATACTTTTTTAGGGATTAAAAAGTAGTAAAACAAGCATAAACTATATTATCAGGATGTTCAGAAGAAGACCGAGAATAAAATGGCACAAATTATGAAAAATTAAATTTTCCCCGATTTTTCGTGTCCTCCCCTTAAAAATGTATTCGTTTCCCGTGCATGTTTGCATATCTCGGTGTTTTTTCTATTTTTAAGAAATGCATGCATTATGCAGATTTTATACGTTTCTTTGGGGTAAGGCTTGGTATTTAGACGTTTAATTATTTAGATATACTAATCGCTCATTGAGTTTTTCAGCAATTTCTTGCTAACTTGATGCAGGTGTCAGATGTCGCTTTATATTTCAAAAATACTCGAAGTTTGGAAGAAAAGTAACTACGAATCCATGAATCTCACTAAATAAAATTTTAAAAATTGATTTTTTCAATGACAAAATTCGCTAATTTTTGTACCGGCAAAAAGTGCATATAACGTGTGATAATTGATATAAGCCTTAGAATATTTCATTAAGTTTGATATAAGAAAGGATTCGGTGGGGATAGCCGCATATTCAAGTTTTATCAACAATTTTTTTTTCTGAGCGTATTTACACTTCGTCGAGTCACCGATGAGGCGGACTTCGGAACCCTCTCTCTTCCAAGCGCAGTGGCTTGTGGTGGTGGCTGCGTGGGAAGGGCGCGGCCCCTTCTCGAAGCGCGCGGCAGTGTCTACGTGTGAATGGGCCCTTAGCTTACTGACTATTCTGAGGATTTCATTGGAAGACGTCTCGAAAACAAACATCGGGTCGAAATTTTTGGGAGAAACGACTGATGTTAATTTTTGTGGATCTTTATCCTTCGCGAGATCAATCGCAATTTTCGAAAAGTGACCACTGAAGAGACAGGCGACTTTTGCTTGACTAATATAGCGGAATACATTCTAAGCACGTCCCATCTGTAGTCATATAGCAGGAGGTAACGCGCTAGCATGAAGATTAGAAAACCTCGGATTGGAATCCTGACCTGAACGATTTTTTCCCCTATAATATGCTGAATTCTTTTGGGACAGTAGCAAGATAAGGCACGTCAACCAAACAAGTCTCCCTCTATTGGCAAAAGTTAGTATCTCCACTTTGATCGTAGAGCGTAAAGCCCTTCATAAATAAGAAGGCATAAAGACAGAGGCGGGATTCAGGGGGAGCGAGGGGGGAGGTCAACTGCCCCCCCCCCATGTTGGGACGAAATTTATTAAAATATTTCATTTCGAGGATCTTCAAATGTATATTATAAACGTTTTAGTTTTTTCTGTTTTTTGAGAAGATTTAATAATAATTAAGCGAACAATAATTTTATTAAGCTCAGATAATAAGATATATTAATAAATTGGTGATATTTGTCTCATTATAAAACGCGCGGGATAATGTTAAGAGTTACTGTGAATATCCTTTATTAATAAATCGTCATTCACTTATATTGCTTTTAATCGTTATTTACTTCGAAATTTAACAGTTTCTGGCCTAAATTCACGAGTCATAACACTCGAATTAATATATATTATGATTAAATTAATTCTTTCCATTACAAATTTCTTTGCATTCTTAAATATTTCAAATGCCGAAAAATAGGTGCTTCTCACGAAACGTTTCGTGGGTCCGCAATACGATAAAAAAATAGTTTTTTTTTTCAGCATTCCTTGTAATCTATGGAAGTGTAGTCGGCAAACTGAAAACTTTGGGCCGTTGTCCATATTGTAAAATTATTTTCTTTAACAGACCTTCAAAAAATGAAGAAATTTGTCAACGCTGTGGAATCAAAAAATTAACCGACTGAGTAAGTTTTCTGTGATCCAGCAGTTCTAGGGTGAACATAAAGTGTATTAGCAGGGGCGTGCGGTGACCAATTCGACTGGGTAAGCTCTGTAAATAGCAAGAATGCGATTTGAGCCTGTTTTGGAAGAAGAAACGAAAATTTATTCAGTTCTCTATGTTTTAAATTAAATAATTATATCAAAAAGATATTATTATTATTTATTATTATTATTATTACTGCGTTATTTGGAATAACGCTAGTCCTCCCCATACGCGCCTACAATTTTCAGTGAACCAAAAGTGAATTATCAACCTCAGCCTTTTGAACGCTTCATACGTCGTAAATACTCGTTTATCTTTCGGAACGTAATGAACGTTGCATCCCGTATAAGAGATACTATTATTCGTGCTTCTTTGGCAACACCCACGACTCTTAAGAAGCTTCCTTCGTACTGCCCTCTTTCTCACGATATAGCATCTGATCAATGACTATTTTATCTTTATCTATATTCATATTTCATCTAAAACAATTTCAACATGCTGGGCCATAGAAATGTTTTCTTTAATAGATTTACTCAAGAAATTACTAGTTGCAAAAATCAAATCATTTTCAATTTGTTACAAGTGCCTTTTAAATGTTTTGGCAAATTTTAAGTATTGTTGTAAGATCGTAACATACTTACTCAACAAATTTAGAAGTTCGATCAACGCAGCCTTTGCTAACCAGCTCATTTTTACGATGCGTTCCGAAAGGTAATTCCTGCATTGAAAAAAAAATTATCGCGTCAATCAGGCATTTTAATATGACTATTCGTTCTGTGTAATTATGTTGCGTTACATCTGATCAATTTAAGTTTCAATGCTGACACTGCAAAACTGGCCAGCTGAATAAGTGGATACAACTGACTCTGTCATCGATCATTTTTGTGATTGTTTTTAAGAGACTGCAAATTGTTATAGCTTTCTTTATTCCTCACATTACGAACATGGGAAAACACTGATCATGGCCCAGCAAAATAAATTATTAGTTTCCTATTTCCCGTTTCCTATTAACCAACTGGTGTTTTCATATTTTGAGTTGTTAAAGTAGTGGAAATGCTCCCTTCCCTTTTCTTTGCGCAAAGAACTGACTAAAGACATGTTCTGGAACAGGCCTCCCTATACGAATAATTCACTTTTCTCCACAAAAGTACAACTGAATATATTTTTTTTAATATCCTCAATTATAAATATATTTTCTGCTATAGCACAGTATTATACCGTTATGTAGCACAAAAAGACAGTGCACACAAAAATAACAGTCCCTCAAAAATAATATGCACAGTGTGAATACCACGCACAGATCAAATAAATCCACAAGAAGAAGACCGTGGCATTACGTGGCAGGCGGCGCTTATACCAGTGTGTCAGCTCGTACGCATGCGAACACATCTGCAAGACGAATTCTGAGCCAGCCTGGGCGGCGTGCCGCGGCAGTGGGCCCGGGTGGCGGCGCTTAAGATTTATTTCACGTAAGATGTGACCCAGAGAGCTTGGCAATACCAACCTCCCGTAAACCACCCGCCATACAAACTACATTGACTTAGGGACTTTTGATTACCATTTAGGTTGGAGAAAGTAGGTGCCAACCCCAACGTAAATTCCCCACGTAATGGAAGTATAGCTGCCAGGGCCTTTTTTTTGGCTGGAGACTGGCATGCATGCGAGCGAAATGAATTTGTGCCAACTTCAACGGTTTCAACCAGCAAAACGTGTGGAGATTGTGAGCTTATGCGAGTGAGCCGCATCCCGCATTTGCGTGCTAAAAAAGCCATTTTTTTTTTGCGATTCCAGTGCGCGAATTGTTTCCTAAGGAAAATCTTATTGTGCGCTGGGCTTGACATTTTTAGAAATGTCAGGTAATTCCAGAAATAACTCTCCAGTGAAGCAGAAGGGGAAGTGGATTTTATCGAGTGGTGAAAGGCAGGTCCTTCTTAATGTTTATAAGTACAAGAGCGAGAAAATTCTCGTAAAGAAGTGAAACTTCCTGAGAGCAGTGTCATTGCAAAGGTAGCTGTAATTGTGGGGGTAAACCATCAATGTCACAATAATTATTAACTTTATTGCATGCCTCAAGAACGTCTTCACAATGAACATGTGTGTGTGAATCATAATTATTTTATTGAAATATATTCATATATTACAGAGCTTACACAACTCTGGCAAACGTTATTAGGGATTATAAGGCAGGAAAATCTATTACAAGAAAGGAGAGGTAGCGTTCACGACCGTGAGAGATTCAGCTGATGGATTTGCAAGAGAAGCTATTAGCAGATATATTTACCAGGAAGCTGATAATGGTAAGATATTTTATATTTAGAGTAATGATGAAGTATGTGGCTCACTTTTTGAAGACTTTCTAAAGACCTATTCATTTGCAACAGGCAGAAGGCTCTCACTTACAGATGTTTGGCAGTACGTGAAGGAAAATTATATTTTTTTCATTCAGAGGGTCATGCACAACATTGTACTGAATTATTAAGGAAATTGTTTAGCATGGAGGAAAGGAGACCCAAATATTCGTATTTGTGAGTCAAATTAAATAATTGTAAAGAGGTTATATTTTGTGGCAGACTATATGAAAAATAAGAGAAGTCAAAACCCAAAGACTGTAGTGTACCTTGATGAGACATGGATCTATATGAATGGTAAAAGAGCCCTTTGATAATGTATATTACTGAAAATATATATATTAAATGTATATTACTTATTTGTAAAAATTATGAGACAAAAATATCATTTTCATTAGGTTCAACTACTTATTCGTGGCAACTACCATTAAAGGCACCAGTAAAAGAGTAATTAAAAGACCACCAGAGGGAAGGAGGTTAGTTGTGGTTCATGTAGGAACAAGAGAAGATTTTGTACCAGGTACAAATGTTTTCAGTTTTAATGGCATTATGTACAAACTGAGGCATGTGTACAAAGCATGACATTTTGTAGGTGCTGGTCTGATATATGCTACTGACCTAAAAAGGGGGCAAGATTATCACGGAGCAATGAACAGTTCTACTTTTGAATCCTGGGTTAAGAAACAACTGATTCCTTGCATTCGCAATTTAAGACCTTGCATCATTGTCATGGATAATGCTTCATACCATTCAAGGCAGGTAGAGAGGCATCCAACAACAAAGTGGCGAAAGGATCAACTGATTGTAAGTATCAGAAATGAAATGAAACTATTGTGCTTAATGAAATAAGTAATGTAACCAAAGAAAATTATTTTTAGGAATGGCTGAACCAGCGAGGAGTACGAGTGCCAGAAGCTGCAAATAAAATCTCACATGTTGCCCTGGCGAGCCAACATTGTGAAAGGATAAAAAGGTACCACGAGATACATATCAGTGCGTTAAAGAATACATTTCATTAATATTTTGCATCATATTATCTTGTTCTGTTGCATCATTGTAATTAAATATTAAAATATATACTTTAAATATGTACAAATATATGCGTCTACACTTGTGATAAATAAATGATATATAAATCTAATAAATAACTGACCTCAGCAATGTATTGGTAAGGGTATGTAGTTGATGACATGCTGGCTGCAGAAGGGCACACAGTTTTGAGGCTGCCACCATATCATTGCAAATTCAATCCTATTGAACATGTGTGGGGCATTTCAAAAGGGTACTACCACAAAACTGTACGTGAAAGGCCTGGGCAAGGAATGGAGAGAACTAAAGCTGTGTGCAATGAGGCAATAAATCAGGTAAAGTTTTCAATACACCATTATAGAAAAATGGTAAATATATGATAACAGTTATGATTATAATTTTTTTCAAAATTAGTAAAACAAGAAACTAGAAAATTATGTTATGGCATTAACAGGGTCACACCAGAAATGTGGAAGAATTCAGTGGAGCATGCAGAAAAAATTATTGAAGAGTATTATGAAAAAGAGGCAGTGGAAGAAGATTATGAAGAAATAGTAAATTTGAGCAGTGCTAGTGGAACTGACACAGCTGAAGAAGGCACAGGAGAGGAAGGAGACACAATTCCATTTGAGCCAATCCCAGGAACATCTTCAATGTGAAAAAATTGAAAAAAATATTAGAGATTCCACAACTTCATCTCAAGAAACATCTGACATATTAATACAACCACCCACAGTTGTTAGAGAACATGTTGGGACCCTCTGTGCAACAGAACAGGTAAGAACTGGAAAATACTCCATTGAGAATTGAAGAAAATTTCATTTCATTAACACATTCTCCCAATTTTCAGTCAATTGTTCCTGCCCGTGCTTCAGTTGTGTGTTTGGATCGAGTAGGATTGCAAAAGTGAAAACAGCGAGTAAGCATTAAAGCGTTTGGAATAAATGTGATAATCTTGTAAAATATGTAACTCAATATTTCAGATGTGCCTCAAATTATAAAACTCCTGCCTCCGTAAAGCGACCACCAAGTCAAGTTTAAGAACAAATTTGGTTACACTGTGCTCCGGAAAAGGTATAGCTTGAATTTACTCGATTATGGAATTGTGGTTATTGCAAGTTGTTACATTAATATTATTACATTACAGTCAATTGTTCCTGCCTGTGCTTCAGTTGTGCGTTTGGATCAACTAGGGTTGCAAAAGTGAAAACAGTGAGTGAGCATTAAAGCGTTTGGAATAAAAGTAATAATTTTGTAAAATATGTAACTTAATATTTCAGATGTGTCTCAAATTATAAAACTCCTGCCTCCGTAAAGCAACCACCAAGTCAAGTTTAAGAAAAAATTTGGTTACACTGTGCCCCAGAAAAGGTATTGCTTGAATTACTTGATTATAGGTGTGTGATTATTGCAGGTTGTAAATTAATATTTTTAAATTACAGTCAATTTTTCCTGCCAGTGCTTCAGTCACTCGGTTTGGTCTGAGAACAGTTGCAATGTGAAAGAAGTGAGTGTGCATTAATAGTTTTAATATGAGTGTGAGATCCTGAGTGAACTCCTGCCTTCTTAATTCAACCAAAGACACTAGTTAAGAGCACCATTTCATTAACATTAATTAACCCCAATGAATTAACAGTTAATCAATTTCCTTTACATTATCCCTGTAATACAATTAATAATTACTGCCAATGCCTCTGAGTTTGTGTTCAGTTTAAGTACGGATGCTAAGTGATATAAATGAATGCACTTCAAAGATTTGACATGTGTGTGAAACATACATTACATTTATAAATGTTTCAGATATGCAATAATGGAGTTCAGAACATACATCATTTTATTTAGATGTTTTGTTCAAATGGTAATCAGTTGTTAAGTGAAATTAGTAAGTATTTATTTCATGATATTATTTGGCATGATATAGAGTAAAATGTAATGTTTACTACTGATGCGCTATATTACTTTTTGGTTATTAACATTTCATTTTAAGTTATTTTTCAATGATTTTCTATTTATGTTTGTAAATTTTATTGGTTTTGTAGGTAAATTTTTTTGGTTACATATTATATTGAATACTGTAATGTGAAGCAAAAATTCTTGGCCAACTTTTCTTCTGGACAATTTTGTTTTTCATATGTTGCAGGAGTTTGAAGTAATATATAAGTTAAGTAGCAATTTTTTTATTTAAATGTGATAATTCCTTTTTTAATTTTTTTGTTTTTCATTGCAAGAACATAATTTCCTAGGAATAATTTTTGATCTTATAACAATAACAGGTCTGTTTATTGAATTTATCATGATTGGACAATAGATACTGCATTGATTGTTCTATGTTGCAGGGTTGCTGTGTTTACCAGATTATTCCTTTTCTAAATATGGAATTTTTTATGTATATTATTTTATGTATTGTAAATGTCTCCATTATTTTGACTTATGTTTCTGTATGCATGCTAGAAATCGGCCCTCAGTCGTCATCCTGATCGGGAGGATGGGTATGCTAACAATATATGTAAAATTTTCAAGTAGTTTATTAATTTGTAAAGTCAGCCAAATTTCTTAATGTTGATTTTTAATGATAATATTTTCACAATCCAATTGAGGATTAATTCACTTTCTTATTCAATTTTTTTTATATATATGGTAGCATACTTACTGCTTTGTTTTCCCCGATCGCTTAAGGTAAATGCCGGGATGTTTTGTAATGTTAGTAAGCCCAGGGACATTAGGCTTTAAAATTGTTGTAAAAATTCAATAATTTTTGTGAAAATAAATTGCTGTGGATCATCGGTTTTCAAGAAATTTTAATGACTGCTCCTTGCAATTTGTCATTAAAATTGACCACCCATGGTGCATCAGTTTATTCTTTACTGAACCTTCACATTATATCAAATCATATATCTGATCAATTCAATTTTCATGAAATTTCAAACATTGTCATTTTCATACAGTAGATTTGTTCATTCCTTAGATATGCTTTGATCGTGGTCATGTGTCGATATTACGTGCATAAAACCATTATTATACAAATATTTCTAGTTCAGTAAAGAATAGTTTTATTTCACTTCATTGTGTACTGTTTGAAAATTAAAATTATTTTGAGTCTTGCATTTCATTTCATCTTTATTCTATAAATTCCGTTTATACCTTTTTTTCCCATTATATATACCTTTTTTTCCAATATTATATTATAAAATAACATTCTACTATTTAATTTATTCTTCAGTTTCAATAAGATTTTATTAATTCTGAGAGTTCAAATATTTTTAAATTTATAAGTAATTTAATTAAAAGTATTATATTTAATATTATAATTAATAAGAACAAATTTCATATATAAATTATAAATTAAATTATTTTACCATATGCCTGTTGCGATTTATAAGTCTTAAAACAACATTAACAAATCATTTCAGCATATCTAGATTTTTGAAGGCCACTACGTACATTTAAACAAGTCGCGTCGGCGCTTTCGCGTTTTATTTCGATGAGGTTGGCAGTGCCGAAACTCCGCCATCTTGAATTTTTAGGGTCTTTTCTTACGTGGAAAGACCTATATTTAGATGGAGAACAACGTCATGCTCAGTTCGGGCCGGGTTGCGGCGCCTACTACCTCCATCTCTTTCAACCGCTTTCAGTCTTCGTCAGCAACAGCTGTGTATGCTGTGTAATTCTCCATAGCGTAAGTGGTGATTTCAAAATATAATAATTACATTTAACAGTCTTTTCTCCAGGGTAGGCGCAGCATACCTAGCTTACCTGGAATGCACGCCACTGTGTATTAGAGACCAAAAACTGCGCATTTACAATTTTTTTAAAAGTGAGAAAGAGAAAATTACGAATTATGTTGAGTCAAACGGTTTATTGTATTATATATTGTATGTTTTTTTATTATAATGTAAGATATAATGTAGCTAATGCATGACCCTTTTGTTTGATACCAAGTGTACACTGAGAAAAAAAAGCGAACCAGTTATCTAAACTGAATACTTTCTGTTATATTCAATGATATCATAATTTCGCTTTTCTGTTATTATAAACGCGAATCTGTTATTTTAATTATAAATCGGTTGCGTTATTGTAACAAAAAAGTTCAATTGTGTTTTTGGACAACAGAATAATTTTCATTACAAATTTATAATAAACACTACAATAAATTCACTGATCAGTTGCAGCCATTTTCAGTGAATTTAAAGTCAATGTGATTTAAAGACTGGGAAATAGTTTTTATTTTCTTTACTACAGCTCAGCAATCGAAACTAGTGGTGCTATACAGAATGACACAGACTTTCTCGTAATAGTTTTCTAATTTCTTTGGTCTGTGCCAAGTTTTACAACCTTGCACCATCCTCTTGCCAGCTGCAATCTGTCGCCGTTTACTTTCTTCTTTTTAATTTCTCAATTTTTCATTTTCCTAATGGTATATCCGAAATATTACTTTACAAATATTGAGGAAGAGTAAACTCTCGTTCTATGAGGAAATTTTATTGATAACTTTGGAGCCGTTTTTAAGAAAACGGTGTTAAAGCGTTACTGTGAATACGAAATTTGAAACTATTTTCATAGAAATCTTTTGGGTTTTTGAAAATTTTCATTGGAAGTCATTTAAAGCTATTCCACTCACAAATGCAATAATGTATACAAATCGCTGGAAATATGCAAATTAAAGAAGTGAATGGTATTTAAAAATATTACATTTGTGTAATTAAAAAAAAACAAAAGAAGCAGCAAAATGATTTTTATGTCATCTTAAACAGTGCAATTAGCACTATCCGTACGAAAAGTTTGAAAAAAAAATTGGTGCCGCTTTTGGGAAAATGGCATTTGAGCGTTTCTTAAAATGCGGAATTTTGAGCTCGTTTTCACACTTACTCTTAAATGCAATAATGTGAACAAATCACCACTAACGCAAGTTTTATCGACGTGAGACAAATAATATTTTTGTAATTTTTGAAAAAACAAAAGAATACAACATTATGGCATTTATGTCTTCTCATTGAGTACGTCTAGCACAAGTTTTAAGAAAAAATTTGGAGCCGTTTTTGAGAAAATCATGATTTTGTTATTTCTTAGTATTGCACATATGGTACGCAATATTGCGCGAAAAGTACTAAAAGTTTTAAAAAATGTGCATGACCTCAATGAAATAACTAATTAAGAACAACAAATTTCATTTGAAGGAAAAATCTCTATCTTCAGATTTGCAGTTGTAAGAAGTCGCCGAAAAAATCCAAACTTTTGCGATTATCGAAAATTCAGAGTTAACAGTGAAAATTCGACCTATGCCACCTTTATAAGTGTATTTTACTGTATTATTACAAGAAATTTCAAGAAAAAATGGAGCCATTTTTGAAAAAATTTTGAAAATGTCCTGGAGCTTCATGTAAAGTAAAAATTAATGGTTCTTTTCAAAATTGCTGAGTTTCGACTGAGGCCAGATCGGCGAGGGTTTCTTCAATTTGCGAACAATCCTACGAATGGTTTAGGCGCTTGTTTTGTGCACATAAAACAGACGGAAGGACAGACGGACATTTTGCCGTCAATCAATTTTTCGGCATCAAGGACCCACAAAACAGGATTACACATGGTAGACTTTTTTTTTCTAAATTTAGCAACTATTTTTATATACTTTTCCGTTATCAGGTCTCGACAATTAAAGTTTTTCTGCTGAAAATTCGCCGTTTTCGCGCAGCATTACATAACTTTCTCTCTATTGCGTTAGATGTAGCGAGAAAGTAAAAATGTTTTATGATAGTTATACTTAAAAATAACTATCATAAAATAATAATACATAAATTATTTTTTTTAATATTTTTTCTAACAAATAAAATAGTGTTAAGTTGACAAAAAAAATTAAAATTAAAAAAAACACGTTTCCGGCTATAGAGGAGTGTGGGTTGTGGGATGGGGCCAAGAAAACTTTCAAAAATCTTGGTTTAATGTTAGAGGTATAGTGTAACTACTCGTACATCATTTGGCTTACGGGAACATTTTATTTTCTTATGCGGGGAGACCCTTTGCCCCCTCAATAAAAGATTCGAAATCCCGCCTATCCATAAAGAATACCTAACAAAAGGAAGACCTAACCCATTGCGACGCAGCAACTGTTTTTGACACCACCGCGAACTCTCAGAGAAAATTCACAATCTGTTCGCGAACACACTATCGCCTATTCCGCCGTGGTAGGTCGCTTTCTATTTGTTTATACAGAATTACGCAGTATTTGTTAATGCTGTTTCTTAGACGACGGTCCACCTTTTCCGCGTGGACAGTCCGCTTTGAATGACAAACCTTTTAATGCGCGTTTTCATCACTTGCTCGAGAACAATATACTACTTTAATATAATATACATTTGCTCTGTTTAAAAGTTCCTTTTGACACGAATAAAACATTAAATTATTAGACAAAAGTAATTTTATTAGAACACCCTTTGAAGCAGATGCAAACATTAACAGCTTAAACGATGACCATTCCTTAAATTATCGTTACTTCGAAAATAATTTTTAATACTTTCCCCGACTTTCCAGCAAATAAATTCGCTGATAATTCGCCGAAAAAGCTTTTTGCACAAATAAATATGTACGACAGAACAATGCCTCAATTCAATATCGATACAAATGTCGTAAACGCTGCACCACTTCCTACAATTACAATCGCTGATAATTCCTCGATTTTTCTGTTTGAAAGGTCTGTGGTAATCCAGGTACTTTATGTTCGCTTGGCACTTTACCGACAGCCTCTTTTGCTTTCAAAATGAATAATTTCTCAAGTTGAACAGATTCCATGTGGAAATTCCTAAAAAGGTGAAATCTCATAAACAGTGGAATTAAAATAAGTAACAGCATTTAAAGGTACTCACCTAGCATATGTTGTATATCTAACATTGAGGGTTTATTTTCTGATGATCGTCTTTGAACATTTGGACTGCGACACCTTGGAGAAGTCCGACAACTCTCGATTAACTCTTCATTATCTACATGGTGAGGAACAAGTTCTCCAACCAACAATCGTTCTGTTGAACCATCATCTATTCCTCGGCCTAACCATCGCCCACAAGGAAATCTAATAAACAACACATGATCAATAATGGGAGAAGGTATTTCTAAATATTATCGGAGTAAAATAGCACAAAAAAGGTAGATCAAGAACTACAATTAACTCACTTGTACGTGTGGCCAGTCACCTCATTTCTCACTATCACATGTTCAACAAGCCATTTAGGAGATGGACCACTGTTATCATGCCCAATACACAATGTGGTCAGTATCCCCAAATTCTTGTTCTAGAACAATAAAGTAAATTCAATAAAAATGTCTGAACCATTTGAATTCACATTGACCAAAGCTGAAACTTACTTGAAAAAGAAAGTCCAGTGACCCTCGGGGAATTGGAACAGTAGAACTTTCACCAAGTGTGCCAGAAACTGCTATTGATATATTAGCAGAAGTGGTTGCAGCATTAGCTTTTCTTGACGGGAAAATTATTACCCTGTATGGTAATTCTAAACAAACATTGACATTCATATGTAAAACATAATATATTAAATTTATTTACCAATTACTAATAATTCAATATAATACTTACTCATTGTAGGATAAGTATTTGTAAAACAAAAATAATCCACAGCATTAAGGGTTAAGAGGTGACAAAGAAATTGTTCCCTTTCGTCCTCGCATCGTAGAAATGCAAAACGCTTATATAAATTCCTACAACAAATTATAATAAATTAAGACATTTACTGTGGCATCTCCAATTTAATTGCTAATTAATTACCCACATTCACCACTAAACTAGGACGTTTGATGAGCAATTAATTTTTTTCGTAATTAATTAGCAATTAGATTGTTCAACATGGTGTCATATTTTGTGATAATCCATTGTGGAGGTACCAGTCTAATCTTAAGCCAGCTCACCATTCATTGCACATAAATTTGAAGAGCAATTAAATTCGTTTTACGCAATTAATTAGCAATTAGATAGTTCTAAATGGTGACATACGTTTATGTGGTAACCGATTATGGTAGTGCCAGCTAATGAGAGGTCCAACTCGGGCGTTGACAGGGGCGGTGGGCGCAAACTTGCCCTATGCCAGATATTGAGCAACGTGCCTCGTCCTGTTAAGAACTCGTAGACCGAAATTTGCTACCAGTGTCGAGTCGAGTGTTATGCTTCGCATCTTATATTGTGCTTATGTAGTGCTGTGGTTCTAAACTAAACTATTTCCTTCTTTCAAATTTAATAACTCTTCTCAAAGACTGCGTTTATCGAATCCACATTCAAAGACACTGTAATAAGTGGCGTACAGTGACCTTACTCTGTAGCTTGTAGCACGTCATCCCAAAATACAAATTGCTGTTAAGAAAAGCCAAGGCAGGTTAAAATCATGACACACGATCAAGACATTTTGAACTCAAATAACTACACAAACTTTATGTGAAATATAGTTCAAAATACAACCACATCAACTAGAACCTTGTAGAGAATGTTTTAAAAGATGACAGCAACTTATAAAACAGGAGAGGAGGAAACGATCAGGCAACAGTGGCTAGTCTCTTTGACCAATATTTTTCAAAAACTGATCTCATGAAGGATCTAAAGACAAAACATTTTACACAAAACTTTCACAAAAAATTTCAACATGATGTCGTTTTTCGAAACTCCTAAAAAATTCTGAAAATAATCAGTAAACTAAAAAAATAAACATTCGGCCGTTTTAGATGAATTTCCGGATTGTTTGTCAGTGCGCCATAGTTAAAGTATTGTAGTGTTGTCATTATATACCCGTTAATTCACTTATTTATTTCCTCCTTATGCAACAGAATATTTTCGGATATTATCTAAGCAAATAAAAGGTAGTTCAAAAAGGCTACAAAAGTGAAATTAAAAATTATCGTTCAATTTGTCTTTTCTCGCTATTTTTCAAAATATATTAGAGATAATTTTTTACCGTACGAATGAAAACCTTTCTCGGTAAATACGACGCGTTTTCAGGTTGCCAGCATGGGATTTAGAAAATCAAAATCAATGGAAAGAACTTTTTTTTATTGTCTTAAAGATGTCGCTTCATATATGGATTAAAGTGAAGCACTTATTGAAATATTTTTACATATCTAAAAAGCTTTTGGCGTCATTCATCATATTTTCCTTTCAAAATTACCTTCGCACACAATTTGTAGTATTGCTCTAGATTTGTGTTCGTTCCTTAAACAAGGATCATAGTGTAGAAATACAAAACTATATGCCCTCACTGATTCGAAGCTGAGGAACAGTTTTCTTTGCTGATAAAAAGACTATTCTTTGGAATAAAGAAACAGTAAATAGCACAATATCAGATGTTTCAAATTGATTTCGTAATAAATTCATAATAAACGGAGGGAAAACTGTTTCAATGGTGTTCTCCATTCCAAATAAACAATTCTAAATACCATTGAAAGTAAAAGATGTGCCATTGACTGATGTTAAGGTAACAAGATTTTTGTGTTCAGACAAACAACAAATGGAATATCCACTTGAATGAATTAAACACGAAATTATGTTCATTCTGCTACGCGTTCAGAATTCTTTCACATTCATTTAGACTACAAACTGTTCGTTGTGTATATTTCGCAAATGTTCATTCCCAACTATGGATGGGAAAAAATCGATGTTTTCCACCAGAAACATCGATATATTAACATCGATATTTTGCTTTCGATGTTTTCTTCACATCGATGTTTTGTTGCCAAAACTTTGACTTTTTAAGATTTTTGGCATATTTTTTTAAATAAAAAGGTTTAAGCATGTTGTAGAGTAGCAGCAATCCACAGCACTATCGTTGCTTTGAGTCATCCTCTTTATCACGCTATACATTTCGCCTGTGCAATCTGAGGAAGTTTGGGAGCTGCTCGTGTTATGAATGTTTGTTGACGCCAGGCCTGAATCATTGCCTGAATCGACAGTAGTGTTAAAAATGGCCCACAGACGTTTTGACAAGTCGTGAACCAGACTCACACCATCCTGGGAAGTCACACAGTAACATGTGATGTGTGATTAACCATTGTTTTCCAAACTGGTACGTCTTTCACCATATATTTATAAATAAAATATGTTTTATATGTGCGAGTAACCTTATATTTGTTCAACATTTTTCACTAAATTATTTTCGTGTTTTTTCTGATTTAGTAGTTTTACAGCGCTATTAGAGAGATGAGAGAGAAGTGCTTGAGTTAATCTGGCAATACTGACTTTCACATATTTTGCATTATTTCATTTTGGTACACGAGCGGTACAAACGATTCAGACAGTAGAGCTTCGATTCTTGTGAAATTTAGCTGCTAATTCCAGTTGTTGGGTAGGTAAGTCAAGAATGTATATATGGTAGTTGTTATTATGATTGGTTGGAAGACCTTTCGCGACCTTAAAATAAAAAGTTCTAACTTCACTTTTATGGAAAAATTAGTTATCGACTTGGTTGGATAAGTCAAAAGTATTTCTGTTGGCTGCATGAATCTGAGATGACAATTTCGCTTTATCTCCGACAATTCCGTTCTTATCTTCGTCATATATATTATAGGATAGATTTTAAAATATACACCATCATCAATGAGTTTATTATTCAACCAAAGCTTTATTATGTTTTTTTTAAAATAAATTTATTTTATTTTTAAGGTATATGTAGAATATTGTTTAGAATATTAAGATGTCAAATCTAAGAGAAAGTATAATATATACTCCAATATACAAAGAATGTGTAACATGGAGGTTGAACAGAATGGCACACTTTCTCGTAGCACATTTTTCTAATTTCCTTGGTGTGGCCTGTTTTTAAGGTCTTGCTCCGTTCTCTGGCCAGCTGCCATCTATCGTCGTTCAAAGAACATTTTTTTGACATTTTCTCAACTTTTTGCTTTCCTAATAATTCATAGAACTGGAATATTACTTCAAGAATATTAAAGAAGAGTAAAACCTCGTCCTGAATACAAATTTTCATTGTAAAATCTGAAGCCATTTTTAAGAAAATGGCGATTAAGCATTACTGTCAATGCAAAAATTTGAAGCTCTTTTTCACAAGAATCTATTGCGTTTACGAAAAACCTCATTTGAAATACTTCCACTCACAAATGAAATAATGTATTCAAATCGATGGAAATGTGCATATTACCGGCGTGAGAAATATTTCAAAAAAATACATTTTTGTAATTTTTGAAAAAAAAAAGGAACACACCAAAATGAACTTTACGTCATATTTAACAGTGCGATTAGCACTATCCACTGGAAAAAATTGACGAAAAAATTTGGAGCCATTTTTGAGAAAATAGCGTTTGAGCGTTTCTGAAAACGCGGAATTTTGAGTTCCTTTTAACAGAAAACTGTTGAGTTTACGAGAAACTTTGACATTATTTAAAGCACATGTACTCATAAATATATGGTGAAGAAATCGCCTCTAATGTAAATATTGTAAATATTACCGACGTGAGAGAAGTCAAAAAAATACATACGGCGTTTACGTCATTGGATAGAGTGGATTTGGTACTAACCCCACCAAAAATTTAAAGAAAAAGTTTGGAACAGTTTTTGAGAAAATCTTGTTTTTGTTATTTTTTACAATTGCAAATATTTCACGCACTATTGAAATTACTATTTTTTTTTAAAAAATACATGAGCTTAATGAAAAAACTATTTATGGAATTAGAAATTTCATTAGAAGGAAAAATTTCTATCTACAATTTTATAGTTGTAGGAAGACGCAGAAAAAATCAATACCTTTGCATTTTCGAAAATTCAGTGTACCGTGGAAATCGGACCTATGCCACCTTTATAAGTGTACTTCATTCTTACAAGAAATTTAAAAAAATTGGAGCCATTTTAAAAAAATGAAAAGGTCCGGGGGCTTCACGTAAAGTACCCCCAAATTTTATAGAATGTTTTTCAAAATTTCGAAGCTTCCACTAGAGCGAGATGGACACGGAATTATTCAATTTGGAAAAGATCGTACGTGTGCTTTAGGCGCTAATAGTGTTCACAGACGGACGGACGGACGGACGGACGGACGGACGGACGGACGGACGGACGGACGGACGGACGGACGGACCGACGGACGGACCGACGGACGGACCGACGGACGGACCGACGGACGGACGGACGGACGGACGGACGGACGGACGGACGGACGGACCGACGGACGGACCGACGGACGACCGTTTTGACAAATAAACACTTTCTCGGTATCAGGGCAGCGCAAAAAGTGCATTTCCGTTGAAATCTCGAAATTCTTTTTTCCGTAGCATTACAGAACTTTCTCCAAACTAAGTATATTACACCGTACGAATACTAGAAAGAAAAAACGAATTACTCCGTACGAATACTAGAAAGTAAAAATACTACTAAAATGTTTATAAAATGCATCACATACGATTCAGGAGGTTTTACATCGATGGCGAATGAATGAAAGTGACATGATAAAATAGCGAAACACCATGTTATTTATTAATTCTATTCTTTACATTGGATAATCATATTTATTAACGTACCTCTAACATTCTGGTAACCAAACAATAAAATATATCGTCTTAACGTGCTGTCATTAAAATGGATAGAAAAATAGCGTGTTTATTACGTTGTCAGGAATTACATTAACTTTAATGTAGATTAAATGTAAGGTTGTACATTAATATTAATGTACCTTGTACGTTAGTATTAATGAACCTTGTACATTAAAAGGATATTAATGTACTTGTATATAACATTTAATGCTTAAATTAAAATCAATATAGATTTAATGTGAATCCGTACATGAAACTTAGTACTTTTACGTTAAAGAGAGATTAATATAATTCGACATTAAATTTAAAGTTTAAATTAAAATCACCCAGATTTGATATATAATTACGGAACACGTGGAACATAGATTCTGTTTAAAAACTTTAGAAATATTATGTTCCACTATTTAAACTAACATACAGTAAATTTAAAATACAATTTTTGTTTCAGCTTTATACTTTATTCTGTACAATAATTGATCATTTTTTCCACAAAACCATTTAGTTTAATATTGTATTTGAACATTCAATATTCGCAGTCGTGCTGCGTTTTTGCAACGATTGCCTGCTGTGGGGTCTCGTCTGGGTTTATTTTGGGCGCGATTTAGGAAATTACAAACTTTTCCCGTCCTTGTAGGCAAGACAAAGGGTGACGGGTTTCCCAGCCTGCCTGTTTCTAGTACTCAAAACTGTTTCGCATTCATTCGTATTCTGAACCACTTGTAGTCGTGTTCTTACATAGTAGAGCAGCAGTAGTCTTTTCTAAAACGTGTGCAAAATCAAAGAAATGTCGTAACTTTCTGATATGAAAACATGTGAAACTTACAAATATTATTTCTCACTTCCTGTTATAATCACAGCAGTTTCCTAGAGCGTTCCAGAGAAGCTGAAGCAATTCATACATATTGGATTTGTTAAGGTAAAGTCTGATTATTCATTAGTATTATTTATGTAATATTATTTTCATTATTAATATTATATAATATTGTCATGAAATGTGAAATTTGTTAATCTCTACCTATTGATGTGTATGTGCTGCAGGTTGCAAGTGACTGTTTAAATATAACAATGGATCAAACAAATTAATACAAAGAACTGAAGTTCAGGAAATGAGTGTTACATAGTAAGTTTAAAGTAAATAACTGTAATCCTGGAACAAAAAGTTCCAGTATTTTGTAAAGACGTTATTGAAGGTGTGATAATATTATTTGCCAGCTATTACGTTTTTAGATATACCTATCCTGCAAAATTACAAACAACCCTAGAATTCATAGGAAGGTAAGTTGGAGTTGTTTTACTATTACACACTAAATTAAAAATAATGTTTCATTAAATAAATTACACTGTTCTACAAGGGTTCTATTTCTGAGATAAAAGTATGTGATTCCATATGAATTTACAATGGGAAGCTCATATCTGAAATTAAAACTTGTCAATTGCATAGAGCAATATTTTTGGCAAAATTCTCTGAAAAGATGTGGCAGATGGAAACATTGATTTTAGATCAGATGGTGATTATCATTAGGGTTTAAGGGCGTTTCAACATCTATGGTCATTGGAGCACGTGTCAATTTGTATTAAGAACATAGATCCACTGAGGTAGACAATTTTTTATTAATTACAAGATAAAATGAGTAAAAATATAGTGAAGTCTGACTAAGAATAAAATAACATCACTGACAAAGCGTTACATGAACAATGCAAAATCAGTCTATAAAAGGCATGTTAGAAATCATTTTCTATCCGATTAGATTAAAAAAAAACACTTTCTCGAAGAAAGTTAAGAGTCTGCGGAGAGAGGATTCGTCGTTACGCAGCATCTCCTCCAGAGAGTCGGCAAGCCGATGCCTTCTCCGAATATTTCTTACATTATGGCAGAGCACAAGGGCATACTCTGCGGTAAGGTCTGTTTTTCATTAAAGGGATGGATAACTGCGCGAGATGTCCGTGCGAGAAGTGGCAGTGCCCGATTCGAAGGCGAATGAAAATTACCTCCTCGCGCCTTGCGCCACGAGGTATCGAAGACCATGGTTTATAGAAGTCTTGATACTCGTGAGTTTGGAATAAAGAGTTCTGCCATTCCAGTTCCCATGCACTCAGAATGCAACGTTGGATAAAAAGCTTAGTGTCACACGCAAGTACTACCATATGGATGTCTACCTCTGGCTTCCTGGCCAACTTTGCTACCTGGTCAGCAGATACATCATTGAGTATGCCACTACCTTGTATTAGCAACAATTTAGTTGATTTATTGTGTTCTTTCAAGTGTGCCTTGTCCCTGGGAAAGCAAACACTAAAACCTCCTTTGCCCACATTTTCATTTACGTCATTATTCTTTCGCAATATCGATTTCTAATTAAACTCTAAAAGAAATTCATCGTGCTTACGAACCTTTACAATATCAAACTGCAGGGTCAGTTTCAAAAGAAATTGCAAACCAGAGAATGCGAGACTGGTGGAAAGAGATTGATTTTAGAGTTATCCACAACAAAGTTAACACGTTTCAGCATAACAGGTAACGCGTTCATCATTTCGATCAAGTAAATACACAATTCATTAATCCCAACACATTCATAAAAACACATTTTCTCAAAAACTGGTCTTCTTTTACAAGGGGCACTGAAGAGATTGGTGGTGTAGGTCTCGTCGTTGATCTTTCAAAATATTAGAAAATTGCATGTTGGAAATATTTGGTCGAGACAATTACATTTTTAAGCGGCGGCCCGACTTCGAAACTCACACCGTTTCCATAACATAGAGGTGAAGTTCATGGCGAGTTAACTCGGAGGACTTCGAGTCTCGGTGCAGAAACAAATGATTGCTGGTTGAAAATACTTTTGTTAGTTTTTGTAGTAGTATAATATAGTGGAGAATTAGAAATAATGCATGACAGTATGTGCCTTGCAGCACCATTCGTTTGTATTGTTGATCAATTACTGATTCAGTCCATATTGATGTTTAATTTATATTTTATGGTTTAACTATGGATGAAGAATCAACAATAGATTGGTTGGTCCATCTTCAATTTATTAATCTTTAGCTTTACGATATAATGCTATGGTATCAATTCTTTCCTCTTTCATCTTGCTGCCTTGAAAAGGCCACAATTACAATGTCCGAAAGGTTGTGCAGAAAGATTTTTTTAAATAAAAAAAGTCATTTAATAAAAATGGTCGTCCAAATTAACTTTTAGACCTATAACATGTATAAAATAAAATTAAATACTTGATATCATACATTTGGAAGCAAACAATATATAATTGAAACATCGATTTTAAAATGTACGCCTGCAGAAGACAAAGCCGATGGCCTTGCGTTTATGTACTTTTCTTACGTGATAAGTGCAAGGGAGTAAACTTAATACGCCATCACTTCTTCAGTTTCTACTCCTAAGCCATTTTCGAAACACTATTTCTCGTTCCTCCCATTGACCTTCTTCTAATCCTTTTTCCGCCATTACTTGTCGTAAAGATTTTTAATGGTACATGCCTGTACCATTAAAGATCTGTATTTCCTTTTTTCGTACTCTTGTACTAGTAAAATGCTCAATTCAATTTAAATATAATTATAGAAACATTAGTAATGCGGTACACATCTTATCATTCCATGAAAACTGAAGTACGTAAGTTTCCTCACAGAAACACGTAAGAGCCGCCATGACCCTCGCTGGAGCGAGGCAGAATAGATTGCTCCAAGAGAGGTGAGAGAGCGAAGAAGCAGCCAAAAGGTTTGTGACTGATTAGAAGGGAAGCGACGAACAAAACACTTCTAGGAAGGGGGTGGGCAGGCCCTTGGCTATGATCGATAGCGAGGACATAGGACACGGTAGAGAAAGAGATCAGCCCTTTGTCTCCGCAAAATGCGATATCGACGTAGGGCCGTAAGACAAAAGAGTTGCTTACTCGACAGACTCGCAAGTCGACTGACCTACCTCCTTCAACGACCATTAAGACATGTGACTGGATTGAAGCAAATGCTCCGCCAATACTATTACGTGACTCGGAGGAGCGAGAACGATCGGACTGTGTTGGGGTAGGCACCGAGGCAGTGGCGCGCATTCAGCCCCACCAACGCCAGAACTTCTGGGGTAAGAATGATAATTTAATGAATTTTGAGAATAAAAATTACAATGAGCCGTTTTTCACGTGATCAAAATAGTGCACCCACTGAATACTCTACTGCGACCATTGCTCTGCCCCAAGAGTTCTGTAAGGGCCCTCTCGGATCTGCCCCAGCTCTGACATCTGTGCTGGGAAATATTTATCTCTCGCTGTCAACATGGGTGTGAACAAAAATGTTCAGTAGAGATTTTATTAATTGTTCTGAGGAAGGTAGTTCTGATACACGTGACCAAATCCTAAAATTCCCGATTTTTTTTTTAAAATTCCCGAGCTCTGACATCTGTGCTAGGAAATATTTATCTCTCGCTGTCAACATGGGTGTGAACAAAAATGTTCAGTAGAGATTTTATTAATTGTTCTGAGGAAGGTAGTTCTGATACACGTGACCAAATCCTAAAATTCCCGATTTTTTGAGTAGCACAGCTTTACTCTTCTTAGCGAGTCAGTGTACGGTGGCAGGGCAGTGAGTGATATAGTGGTGATCCATGGTACAGTTTTTGACGTATTGTCGTGTTTTCTCGTAATTTCGTGAGGATTTGAGAAGTAGTTGGATTTGAGTAGTAACTACGCAGTGTAGTAATACATGCTTTGTGTAATCTAATGGGTATTCAGGAATAATATTGTGTGTGGTTCCAGTGAGTGTATTGATAATATTTTGAGGCGAATATCTTACAAAATGTTTGATAATGTGGACAGAGATTCGATTGCAAGACTATGGAAATTTGCAATTTTTGGAATTGATACCAAATGATATTGGCAAGTATAATACCTATAAGAAACTATTTCCCCAGAAGGAGTTTTCTAGCTTGCTTGGACCGTGTGGGAGTAGTTTTGATGAAATAAGATTACGCAATGAACTTACTGTATTTTATAGCACCGAAGAGTTTCATGAGAAAAGCCCATATGAACTGTTGAAATCTTTGAACTCCATGTCGCTATCCACATGTTTTCCACAACTTACGCCCCCTGTATCACTGATATGTACTATTCCTGTGTCAACAGCATCGGTAGAACGATCGTTTTCAGCTCTGAAAAGAATAAAAACCTACGCTTGAAAGTAAAAAGAGATTTTCCAATTCAGCCTCACTCTCCATTGAATCAACACTGCTGGAGGACATGACACATTTATTTTTCGAAAAAACTATGCAGCATTTTGCTAGTCATGAAAGAAGAATGGATTTTACATTCCGTTGATAACAGCAACATTTGCAGCAAACAGACTTCACTTTCCTGTTCTGTTCTCAATTTACTTTTTCTTTCATGAAAATATATCTTGTGGAAGAGTGATGTATTGCATGTTAGAATTTTTTATTTTCTAAATATTGTTTCACGGTTGAGTTGAAATCTCCTGTTGTATGGGGTGGGGTGCGGGGGGGATCTGGTTGGCTGCTAGCAGCTGGGGTATTCAAAGTAGTCACCGCACCAGTGGCGTGCATTCCAGGTAAGCTAGGTATGCTGCGCCTACCCTGGAGAAAAGACTGTTAAATGTAATTATATTTTGAAATCACCACTTACGCTATAGAGAATTAAGCTGAAGTTTTAAAATTCTGCCAAGAAAGGGTACACTGGCTTGCATAGGCGCGCGGCCCTTCATTAAGCATACACCGCTGTTGCTGACAAAGATAGAAAGCGGTTGATAGAGACGGAGGTAGTAGGCGCCGCAACCCGGCCCGAACTGAGCATAACGTTGTTCTCCATCTAAATACATTAGGCAGTTCGCGCATGCGCTCATGACTTTCTAGAAGCTCCATTTGATTGAATGCAGCACGCTGGTAAGCGCCGCCACCCGGGCCCACTGCCGCGGCACGCCGCCCAGGCTGGCTCAGAATTCATCTTGCAGATGCGTTCGCATGCGTACGAGCTGACACACTGGTATAAGCGCCGCCTGCCACGTAATGCCACGGTCTTCTTCTTGTGGATTTATTTGATTGTGCGTGGTATTCACACTGTGCATATTATTTTTGAGGGACTGTTATTTTTGTGTGCACTGTCTTTTTGTGCTACATAACGGTATAATACTGTGCTAGGGTAGAAAATATATTTATAATTGAGGATATTAAACAAATATATTCAGTTGTACTTTTGTGGAGAAAAGTGAATTATTCGTATAGGGAGGCCTGTTCCAGAACATGTCTTTAGTCAGTTCTTTGCGCAAAGAAAAGGGAAGGGAGCATTTCCGCTACTTTAACAACTCAAAATATGAAAACACCAGTTGGTTAATAGGAAACAAGAAACTAATAATTTATCTTTCTGGGCCATGATCAGTGTTTTCCCATGTTCGTAATGTGAGGAATAAAGAACGCTATAAGAATTTGCAGTCTCTTAAAAACAATCACAAAAATGATCGATAACAGAGTCAGTTGTATCCACTTATTCAGCTGGCCAGTTTTGCAGTGTCAACATTGAAACTTAAATTGATCAGATGTAACGCAACATAATTACACAGAACGAATAGTTATATTAAAATACCTGATTGACGCGACCATTTTTTTTCAATGCAGGAATTACCTTTCAGAAGGCATCGTAAAAATGAGCTGGTTAGCAAAGGCTGCGTTGATCGAACTTCTAAATTTGTTGAGTAAGTATGTTACGACCTTACAACAATACTTAAAATTTGCCAAAGCATTTAAAAGGCATAGAATTCAAAATGATTTGCAATTAATTTTTGCAATTACTAATTTTTTGAGTAAATTTATTAAAGAAAACATTTCCATGGCCCAGCATGTTGAAATTGTTTTAGATGAAATATAAATATTGATAAATAAAGATAAAATAGTCATTGATTAGATGCAACATCGTGAGAAAGAGGGCAGTACGAAGGAAGCTTCTTAAGAGTCGTGAGTGTTGCCAAAGGAGCACGAATAATAGTGTCTCTTATACGGGATGTTCATTACGTTCCGAAAGATAAACGAGTATTTACGACGTGTGAAGCGTTCAAAAGGCAGAGGTTGATAATTGACTTTTGGTTCACTGAAAATTGTGGGCGCGTATGGGGAGGACTAGCGTTATTCCAAAAAACGCAATAATAATAATAATAATAATAATAATAATAATAATAATAATAATAATAATAATATCTTTTTGATATAATTATTTAATTTAAAACATAGAGAACTGAATAAATTTTCGTTTTTTCTTCCAAAACAGGCTCCAAATCGCATTCTTGCTATTTACAGATCTTACCCGGTCGAATTGGTCACCACACGCCCCTGCACCGAGGTATAACGTTGGATAATGCGGAAGAAAAAACACACTATGGTACAATCTGGTCACGCGCGAACAGTTGGATTCGCGTCGCAATAACACACTTGCAAACATGTTCCAAAAGAAAACTTTTTCAAGGCTTTGGACTTCCGACACTTGTACGGTACCAAGTAATATTCGCGCATCAACCTCGGTGATAGCTCGTCGAGTGCGATTCGCGGTATTCGTGCGAATAGTTTATGCCATGAACAGTTTATGAGCTACGGACGTGAGTGCCGCAAAGATTTCAGTCGCATAAGTACGTGCAATTTAACCGTACACTGCATGATTATCGGCAAGTGACCGCGAACCTAGGAGGTAATTTTAGCAAGGGTCGACATAGCAAAGCTGTAGGAAAATGAAGCGATCGAGGAAACCGCTCCACAGCGGGGGCTAGGGTCGTTCGATCTAGCGTTCATCCATCGCCACCAGCTGAGTTTAGCTCAGCCAGCACTGCCGCCGAGTCTGCAACGACTCTGACCGGGAGGTCCTAGGGTTCCAATCCCGACGGGTGGCGGAATTTGGACTAGCTACTAAGCTGGGTCAAATTCAGCCGCTGTCTGTAGAATTACAGAGGCCGGCTGCCCTACTTTGTAATTTTCCGTGGTTTCGCATGCCTCTAAACATCAATCATACAGTATCCCTCTGATACGAGCGGACAGTGAAAGCCGTCCTTTCTCTCCATGCTGATGTCCGTGGCGCCAGCGTTTGGGTGAGAAATGAGTCGACAAAATGTCGAGTTTAAGAGTAATAATGCATGATAAAATGAATTAGGGAGAGAACTGAATAACAATGCACTATTAAAAGTGAAAAAAATCCATAATATGTTAAAGAGAACAGTACAATCACAAGTTAATAACTTATGCGCTATGCGAAGTTTCGATCCTCTACTGTGTATCAAAATTTATCGTAAGCACAATAAACCTGTTTATAGTTAAAATTACATGCCTTGTATTCTAATTGATACTCTTGATCTCGTTAAGTCACAAAAGTGGTGTGGGGAAAGTGTTATTCGAACCACCCTGAAAAATATACATTTTTATGAGGGTTTCATGCTTTCTAGAGACTGGCAAATCGGGTTAAAGTGTGTCACTGCGGTCAGTGGCAAGGTGTGAACATCACAGTACTTACTAAAATAATGGAACTTACCTTAATAAAACTGTATCAGATAATAGTGATCGCAAATGACAAGAAAGTAATTTCTTTTCCAAAGACAATCTGACCCATGCTCGAGCGTATCCGATGTGTGTCTTTATGTCCGACATGGCTTGCACATTCCTTGGGTCATAAGACAAGAGACGAGAATAAATAATTAATCGGAGGGGACAAATTACAATTAATACTGTGTAACGAGTAATAATGAATACCTCATAAACGAGTAATAATGAATACCTCATATCAAATGTAAGTGAAACAGGTAAAGGATGAAGTACTGGTTGTTCTGATACTCCGACTGCTCTTCGCTCCTTGGGTGATTTTGTTTCAAACATTTTCTTGGATTCTTGTACAGTACTTGAAGGAGTAATATCAGGTTCTAGAGTCATTGATGAGAGATCTACAAAAACCAATGAGTGATGAGTACCACATCTCTTCAGGTACAGGTAGTAGCACACCAGGGAGGGGGATGGGTCAGGATCCAAAGACAGATATTTACAAATAAAGTTTTCTACAGTAACAAAATTCATTCACAATCTCAACTGAATACTGTAAAAAGAACTATAAATCAATGAATAAAAATAAATCTTCAATTCAGAATTAATGAATTATTCTTAAGATAACATCAAGTCAGCTGGCATTACACCTCTAGTACCTGCCCCCCACACACATACATACATACGAGGATTGGAGCATGGCAACTTTTGTTGTGAAAATGCGAGCTCGGGTGGAAATGTGAAATATACACAAGAAAGGACATAGACACCAAACACAACAAAATTGGGTGTCACATATTTATTAAGGTATTCGAAATGATAACTGATCTCCAAGTTCCAAAGCATTATAGCATATGCGAGTTAACAAAATTCCAAACACATTGCATACCCGTTCTAAAGGCTCAACTGGGCATATGCTCGATTGCCGCACGTGCCACATCGGCCCCCACACTCACAGGTCGCCCGTGCGTTGCTGATCATTTGTTGCTACGCGTCCACGAAGAAACTCTCCTGCCCGCCTCGCGACTGTCCGGTATGGAAGGGCATTACTCCCAAGAGCTTCCACAAATTCCCTGTGACATTCTCGGGCATTTCTCCCATGGAGAACGGCGATCTTGGTGGATGAGCGCTGCTCGAAACGGGTTACATTCATCTGGCACGGCGACAGTCAGACAACTGATTTCACATTGCTCTATGCTAATAGAGACACTCGCATAGCCATCTGTTGTTGTGACCACACATTAGTACGATAGTACTTTTCACGCGACAAATAAAATTGTGTGATCCGATTACATTTCTTTTCGAAAAAAATAGTTGCCATGATTTCTGTCCCAACCCCCGTACACACAAACATACACACAAAAACTCACACGAATGCAAAAAGACACACACAAGCACACGTGCGCGCGTACCCACACACAGAAAAAAATCCTGGTTGCGCTACTTGTGTGAAGGGAAAGGATACAAAGGTCAACGGAGAATACATAATTTACAAAAGCTGATAAAACTACATTACTCGTGCAGACAAAACTCGTACAGTAGTTTTCATGAATATTCCCGTTTCATAAATAATTTTGAACAAATTAAAAGTGTATATTGCCAAGCAAAAGCGTTCCTCAATACAAGAGTGTATACTTATGTATACAAAATTTGAATGGGCCATGCGAGAAATTGTTAATTATTTACATATTTTAAACAAAAGAAAGATATAATTTTTAATTAAACTAAAGAAAATGTCTTAGTAGTTTCAGCCGAGATCTTGTGGTGATTCATTTTGAAGATGAATAAACGGAGGTTACTAAACAATAATATTAATGTTTTATTTAAAATATATAAAATAACTATGACAAACTAAGTTTATGGGAAACCTTTCCATATATTACAGAAACAGATTCTATAGACATACAAATTACACACGCAAAAAATTGCAAGGTTTAAATAATCAAATACAATTAATTGTAATATTTGGGTAATGTAAAGGTTGTACGAAACGATTAAAATACGAGGTTTTAATATCTATCTTATATTATGAGCCCGATTGTTGGTGGTGAAGTGAGGGACATAGAATAGGATTTATGAGTAATGTATTGTGGTGCTATTTTTTAAAAAAAATCTGTCTGTTCATTTACACAAGTTATAGTCTTTTTTAACCATTTGTAATTTCTACATTTTCCATTGTATTTAATTTAGATCTTTTCAAAGTGTAGGATTTGAAAATTTTTGTTAGGGTAAAAAAAAGAGTTATGTTAGCAAAGGTCCCAATATAATGTCCATGCTTTCACTTGTACATTTAACTTTAGATGAATTTTCTTCCTGTCTGAACAGTTAGGCAATATTATAATCGGTACATTTCAAAATATATACACCATTTATCTTAATTTTTTATGGGATATTTAGTTCTAGAGTGTACTGAATATAATTTCTTATTGGTTTGGGAGGTTATTTAGATATTATCTCATGTTTGTATAGGTTTCCTGGTTATTCAGGTATGCAATAAAAACTGACAATTCAGAAAACGGAATCGTTCAAAGATAGAGTACGAGTAGTTTATCTCACCTAAAAGTTACATTTCAAAGAAAGTAAGACGTTCCAGGGGGTAGACGGGAGGGGAGGTATGACGTTTAGAAACGCAACATGAATTCTAATGAAACAAAGAACTCCATAAAAAGTAAAATAAATGTTATTTTCTTCAATATTTGCAGGAACGGATGAATCCATCTGATCATTTAGGCTTAGGCTATTCGCTTAGGTCCTCGTGAATATTGTGGCAACCACTTATAAAAATATAATTTCTTTTAACCACTCATTCTTGATTTTGTTATTGTTCAAGTGTCATATTCTTGATTTTTTCCCACTTTAAATGTGTTTATCAAAATCTTGGCAGAAGTGTTGCTTTGTTCGTCTCTTTTTCTCACCAAGAGTTGCCGTTTTAAATTTGCCGCCTAACATCATAAACACTTGATTAACTCAATACCGGCAACTCGTCGAACTGAACAACGGTAAACGTTTAAACCACAGAAATCAAAGCACGTATTACAAGAATTTTGGAAGGATCGTTATTCGCGTCTTTTCTTTCCTCTCATGGGCTTGTGAAGGTCAGTGCTATTACTGGCTTTGCACGAGTAGCTTGGGAAATACGACGTTCGGACGAGGGTATCTAGAATGCCAGTGACCAAGAGCGGTAGCTCAGTGCATCAACTGATGTCACTTCAGCGCCTCTGACCAGGTACGAGTCCTGACGGCGGCAGGATTTTCGACACTACCTTTTCAGCTAGGTCGAATTCAGTCGCTGTCTCGAGAAGAATTCTAGCAGCAGGCAGCTCTGATCGGTAGTTTTCCGTGGTTTCTCCGATCAACACCGGGCTACTTCATATAAAATGGATTTGGAATTGGAAACGGATAAAAATTTCATATTTTACATCATTGCTCATCAAATGCAACAAATGCATTTATATCATTCATCATTGCTCACCTTAGCTAAATAATTAGAAATGTAAGTAATTATTTTTTATCAATAAATTCTCTGAATTTTTGATTTCGAAGAAAGCAAAAATTCAACCTACAAAACGTGGAATCTGTCTACACAATGTGATAGAGAAAATAATTTAATAGATTATTCGTAATATAGTAGTCATTTAAAATTTATCCACCATTACGTTGCCAGGGCGCAACAAGAAGTTTTTCTGTCGAAAAGTAGCCAATTTCCGCCCAATGCTTAAAAAGACTTTCCTACGTACTTTCTTAAGTACTAATATTAATTCTTTCTTACGTACTAATGGGAGAAAGTCCAAATTTGTCTCCAATAATAAAGGTAGATTAAGAAGAGCGTCGGTAATATTTTGCAATGTTTTAAATTTGAGATTTTTTACTGAAAATCGGACTAGCGACATTTTATAAGCTCAATTTGCTCTACTAACGGAGGAGGGGATAAAGAAAAAAATTAGCCTGTACCAAAAAGCATGAGTTTTACTTTCTCATATACTACTAATGTAGAGCGCAAAAATTATTGTAATGCTGGAACAATAAATGGCGAACTTTTTACATAAATCGCCTTGTGTGTTCCTGATACCGAAAACAAGAGCCTAAATCTTGTTCTGATGCGTAATGAATAACGTCCTTTAACACGTTATGTAGTTACACTCCTCCTTTTATAGGTCATTGACCGAAAAATTCGTTTACAGCAAAACATCTGCTCGTTAGTGAACAACGCTAGCTCATAAATCATTCAAACAAATTGATCCAAACTCGATATTTCCCAATGGATATGTTGATGTCGCGGCCCGGTCCCTTGAATTGGAAACATATATTTTGATTTTGGGGAGTGTTTTACATGACGCTTCAAGTTCATTTTCATAATTTTCCCAAAAATAGCCCCAATTTTTCATTTTATTTCATCATCAGAATTCGAGAAAATTTCGTTGCATTTATAAATTGCCTCTAATTCAGGCAAAATTACACGAAACCTACTCAATTTTCGAAAAATTCCGCATAACCCTTTTTAAAGACCTGTCTTTCAACAGACTTCATTAACGCAAAAAGTTTAATCTTGAATTAAGTACTATAGTTGTAGGATGACGCTGTATTTTTGTTGCTTTTATAGCTATTTTCGAAAATTCAGTTCAAAAGCAGTTCACAATTTTGCAAGTTTCAAAACTCAGTTTTCAACGAAAATAAGACTTGCGGTATTTTTAAGCGTACTTTGTTCTATCTGAAAAAAAATTAACCTAAAAATTTGCAACAGTTGATTAGAAATTATTTTTGAGGCTTCATGTAACCCCCCCCCCAACTCAAAATATCCTTTTCTAAGTCGTCTGGCCTTGAGTTCGGCCAGTTCGATCGAGAAAAGTTAATTTTGGAGAAAATCATCACAACGGTTTGGGCGCTAGTGTTGACCACAGGCGGACAGTCGTTTTGCTATCACTAAATTTATCGCTATCAAGGACCCATTAAACATCAATTCTGACTACAAAACGTGTCAGAGGAAGTAAATTACTACCTATAGGAGCAAGATTTATCCAGTTTTTCGAATGTCGGGGTAAAATCGCTTCTTTCTGCCGAAGCATTACAAAACTTTCTCGTTACTACGAACGTAAGTATAGTAGACGAGAACGTAAAAACAATACTTCCACCTAAACCGTACGTTAACCAAGAAAGTATACAGATTTCCAAATACAAGCATGAAAAAAGGATGGATACATTCTACCAGAAAGTGCAAGATTTTGCAATGATTCTTAATATATATATTTACTCGTGAATTAATTTATTGGCATTATTATTGGTTTTCAGAATGTAAATTTCAAGTAATGAGAGATAAAAAAAGAGAATGTGTTACTGGTGTCAACAATTTCAGAGCGATCGTGTCTTTGAGCAAATTTTCATCTCAGAATTATCGTTCCCAATTCTCATTGCTTGGTAGCAGCTTGCATGCTTTAGATCTTTGAGGAACAAATTTAGACAACTATTGTAGTCACATACTAACTTTAGTTCGATATAAAATAATTTGATAATCAAAATCATTAATCCATCTTCAGCATTTTATTGTTTTACAGCGGAAACGCGGATTCAAAGAGAATGGAAAAGCATGTTTACCAAACTTTTCACTTGTACCAGCAACAATTTTATTTTAGCCATTGTAGACTTAAAGCATAAATAATTAACAATGTTTAATATATTGATACACAATAGATAAAATAATTTCCGTAATAAGAAATTAATTATCTTCACTTTATGAAATGCAATAATATAAGAATCATCGAAAGAAAAGAGTGATCTTAATGTTTCATTGGCCTAATCACTGTCTCACAGGTGACTGAAAATTCATGAAGGACAAAGTAAACATGGATTTTCTCCATGTACCGATAACGTCATATGCACAAATATATAAACAAGAAAAATAAACCATGCTTTTCTCTAAAACACCGAAGTCATAATATTTGAGAATATAATAAAACACAATGCATTAATTGTTTCAAATGGATCCTTCCTTCAACAATTAATAATTACGTTAATCATACGTTTTAATTGAAATAGTCTAAAACAGCAACTCATGTTTCACTATGTGCAATAGCAAAGGTTTACTGAAGAGAAATAAAAACACATTCACATTTAATACAGCTTTTTGTGTGTATTGTGTTTAGTGTAATACGAGAGTGCAATAGTGGCAAAATTATAGCAAATCATTCCAAAAATGCACTCGTGAATACAAACGTTACACATAAATAGATATACACATATATTCCACAAAATATAATAAATATATACAAAATCCACATACAATCCATCCTCTTCCTTAGAACACACCAAGCCAATGCTGCAAAATGAAAAAAATATATATATATATATTAGTCAAACATGAAAAAATATTTCATAAAGCAGAAAAACATTTTCTCAAAAATGGAAATAGTTGTTTATTTGGTTAATAAACAATTCCTTTCATTACTTCGTAATATCACCACAATTTGTGTGTCAAACTCAAACAACCAGATAATTCACGCAATGTAAACATCCGTACATTAAATACATACGTTTTTCAAACAATAACAAAACTGATTTATTTTCACTAAACACATAAAATAATACTATTTGCAAAACAATGACGAAACAGTGGTTCACCACATGAATGATGTCGATAAACAAAAAAATTCTACATAAAATATTTTCATTTTTTCGTAGCGAGAGTCAAAATCATACCACATCCACAATGCAGACTTCAATACAATGTGATTTGCTCTGTGCACTCAAGGCGTGGGTTGAGCGAAGCGTTTTTGTAGTGGAGTCGATTTTAGCGGAATATTAGGCGGTTTGTATACTGCCGTAATTATAATAAGCTGCGAGGTTTTGTCCTTTATAAAAACTAATATTTTCTAGTCCCGGGGTGATTGCCAGAGGACCTTGGTCATGATGAATATTATTTTTGATAATTATTAACCAGAAGCTTTCATTGATGGGCGGTCTGATCCTTAAACTTTGTAACCTGGAACTCGAAAATTCGCTGTAGATGCCAAGTAAGTTTCCGTAATGACTGCTGGATCAATATTACATTCTGAAAGTAAGAATCTTAAATAATCTTGCTGTGGTGCCATTGGCATTCCAGTTTAATAGACTTAATTTCTTAAGTTTATTTATATTCACAAACTGGAAAATAAGAATTATACGCATTAAGATATGATTGTATACAGGATTGAATTAAAGGGATTAAAGCATTTATGATGTAGTGGACAAGATCAGAGGGACAGGGGGGAGGTGGTGGTCGAGGAAACAGATCCTGAGTGTTTTGGGAAGGAACGTTATAAGCAATATTTGCCCTGTGCGATGTGAAAGAATTTAAATTTGTAAAATATTTGGGAAATGAACATTCATGAGAGGTATTTGGAGCAGGTTGTGGCATCAAGTTATTGTTTTTCACTGCGTTAGCATATGAAAACGGAGGGAAATTTCTACTTTGGAATGACTTTCGCCTTGCAATATAAAATGGTCATTTTTGATCTGAAGCTAAGTGATCATTGGTACAATTGTAACATTGCACATGCTGCGCTCGTGGCACATAGCGAAGTCGCTAGCCTTCCACCACTGAGGTCCGGGTTCGATTCCCGTCGAATATCATGTGAAATTTGTTCCAACAAAACGAGTTTGGCTGCTCCAACAAGGGCTAGTTCAACCCCTGTGAAGTGTTCTAAACCCTACCCCTATCTTTATTCCTTCCCAATTCTGGCCGCTGGGTAGTGACGTAGGAGGCGCGTACGCGGAGATGCTACCTGACGGTCCTCTTGACAACTGACTGCGACATGACAGGAAGTTATAATGGAGAATTACTCCACAAGCGCGTAATGTAATGGAGGATTACTCCACAGCGCAAAGCGCTCAACGCCCCTTAAAGGGTCTTGGAGACGCGTTGCGTCAAAATGGTAGACGCAACAAATTTAAAAAAAATTAGGAGGCTTGCTTGTCAGGTTGCAGTTTCAAGTTTCATGATTATTTCCATAATATAAACATTTAAATACAACTTTACAGTAGTTTCATGTACGTCCAAGTTCTTGACGTTTGCATCGAACTAACGCACTACTTTTTTACGAAGTTCCACTGAGACGATTGAGTTGAATAGTTTGGTAATTTTAAATAGTTTTTCAAGTTCAAATAAGTCAGGGACTTCTGTTGCGCAGAGTGGCATTGGGGTTTTGGCTTGACGAAACAGACGAGTGACTTTCATGAAGTGTGTCGTTTTCAATTGTTTTCGTTACTGATTGCAAGTCAAGATGAGATATTTTCATATCCACAGGAATGAATAATAATTCAAATGTATGGATTTAGAAGTTTTATGTCGACTTACCTAATAGCATGTTTTATAGTGCCAGCTAAATAATGATATCCATTTCAATTATTTATTTTTCAGAAGAAAGCTGTACGATTTAAATATGATACTTCGTCTATAATGTATTTTACCTTCTATTTTGATTCTTGGTAAAAGGCGACAAATCATAAAAAATACAATTCGTCTCACGGCTAGAAAACATTTTTATAAAGTACTTTTTCAAAATTCCGCACGGTTAATAATCCACGTTTTAGCCTTGCAACGCAAAACATTTTCATGAGTTTTGCGGCTGTAAGCAAGTTCGTCATGTGGCCGGAAATTTATTATGAATATTTTCAAAATTTCATACGGTAATTAATCTACTTTTTGGTCTTGCAAGCGCAAAAAGTTTTCTGGCTGCTGTAAGCCAGTTTATTACATGCGAGCTGAGAATTACCCATATGGAACAGGTGAACTCAGAACTCAGAAACCGGTGTCGCTGGGCATTCTGCAGCTGTTCTTTTTCTTTTTCAGAGAGCCTACCTGTCGCCCTTCGACAAGAAAGCAGGTGGGCCCTTGCGGGTTGACCATTTGTAGCTCTAGCGTGAGGGGCCCTAAAGAATTGAGCAAAAGTAAAAAGAGTTGGCCAAAAGTATCTATGGAAATCTCTTCAGTGCGCGGATTTGGTCAAGAGAATACAGAATATGTAATTGGCATCGGTAGAGACCTCAACAATTCATTTTATACTTTAAGAACAATGCAAAAGAGTGCCAACATTATCGTTCAATTGAGTAAAAACTGTCCGACTGCAATAGAGGTGATCACCCAATTTAGTCTCGGCGAATATCTTTAAAAAGGTTTGAGACATCGGAATGCTTTTACACCAAATTGTTGATGTTGGAGGAAATAGCATTTTTTAATTTGGGAGATATTGGCACATCTTCGATTTTTTAAGAGGAATTATGTTGTGGGATAAATGTTCCAACATTATATGCAACACGCAGCAAACTGGCTAATGCGTGCCGAACAAATGACGTTTCTTCAAAATCATTCTCCACTTCATTTCCTTCTACTAATGGTCATGCTGATGGTGCTTATCACGATGACAATCATGTCCCCGAGTATGGTTTGTTATCCTCAAAAGAAGTAGAACGAGAAGCCGTAAACGAACTTTATTCATTATTGCAGTAATTAATGAAATTACATGAACGTTATCATTGTTTTCATAACAAAAGATGTCATGTCATAGTAAATGTATTCACGTAAAAATATAAAATCTATGGTTGACAATAAATGTTGTAATGTAAAATATTTGTTGGAAGTAAATTTTTTGAATGGTAAATTACTATTTGTTATTTGTTTCCCAACAAAGCACCAAATAAGATATTCTCAAAATAAATGTCATTTTCTACAATATTATACATACGTTTATTAAGAAATAATCATTTAAACCAATTTCTCCAAAAGTGAACACGTTTCGTCAAACAATATTCAAACTATTGAAGACGAAGACGAACATTTTATTTGCTTTGCAATGCTAAGTATTTCGTCTTCAGACTCGCGCACAAGCGGTGAGCAGTATGCCGGACGTCGCATCCCGTCGCGAGCTGAGCCTGCGCCACCCGTCGCTAATGAAGTGGCTGCGGCAGATGCAGGAAGTCTTTTGCTGTTGACGTCAGCGGGAATGGAGAGTGGCGCTAACGAAGCACTGGCAGACCGTTAGATGATAAAAATTAAATACCAGCCAATGAAATGTTGGAACTTATTTACGAACCAATCAACTAGTGGAGTCCCCCGTCTTGCTTCACTCCACAGCCTACCAATAAAATACACTCCACATTCCATACACGCAGTCTGTAAGTCAGATTTCACGTCGCGTGTCGTTGCCGCAATCGTGAAGAATTCTTTTTTCAGTGCTTGCGTCGCGTGACGTCGTCGTAATCGTTATGGAGAATTATTTTCCATAACTATTAAAAATAACCGCGGGCTGACAGCGGAAGACGTGGCGAACGGTGATCAATCAGCTGTTGGCTGCCGCCACACAAGATCCACAATGAACATTCATTTAGTGAAGGCAGATTTTATGTGTATTTTATGTGTATGTGTCTATTTAATACATCCAAGATAAATAAATGTATGTGTTCCACCACATTCTGGTGTTCTTCTTTCCCTACGTCACTACCAGGCAGGGCCTCCCACTCCCCGTCTCATCCCTTTTTTATTTTTCTTAGGTTGGTAGCCATATCACACCAACTGGTGTGATATCACAAGGTCACGGGCGGCGACCTTCACGCCAGCTGAGCGACCTTGGGACGTCTCACCAACTGCGATGACGTTACAAGGGCGATGTGACGTCGAAAGATCGCCGACCTTTTGACGTCACGTCAGCTGTTTGTTGTGATGCAGAACGGCAATTCCCTACTACTCTTTATATTCCGCCATCCTTAGTTATTGTCCATTGTAAGCAATGAGCAGTCATTGTATTACTAATTCATAGTAGTTACCTCGATAAAACGCCATCTTCACCTACCGCTATTCGTCGTGGAATCAGTGGTGGTGGGCGAGTTAAGTGTAAAAACTTAAAATCACTAATAAAGAAAGAATGACACGAAAAATTCTCCTTTCCATTCCAAGAAAGTGATTATACTTTTCTCGGACACGCCACCCACGTGTGACTGCACGCCGTGAGCGCAAGGCGCGCAGTCGCTCCGAAATCGAGCTGAGATCAGCATCACATCCGTTACCGGCGACAGGTCGGCTCACGCTGCACATCCGACGTATGATATTCATTTCAGTGTATGCAACGACTGATAGTGGATGTTGGGCGACTGCTTTTGTGCCATAAAGGGGGCACCCTGTTCACTATGCTACTGACTTACAACCTGACCAGCAAGTTTGTGAAGAAAATTAATATTAGTACATTAATAACCTATCTTGGAAATAATGATTTAATTTCTCATTTATTGCTTTTTATTACTTTTGACCTTGACCCTTCTGTCGTCTCCATGTGACATTTATATTAAGCAATATTCGGAACGAGACATTTATTTTCAATTTTAGCACTCTACCCAGAAATGAGGAAATGTTTACCTTGAATGAAAACCTTGTTCACTTGACTTGAGCATCCAATCGCCGATTTTTCAGATGCACAAATTTCTCCATCATTGAAGCTACTAGTTTCACGGTTAAGTTGCTTCTCTACAAGTATTTGAAAGCATTGTGAGGGCGCGCGATCGCTAGGTTGCCTTTGGATTTCTATGAGATGTTTTTATCCACTTCATTGATGAAAATGATCGTTCAGCTTCTGAAGAAGTCATTGGAATAGTGAGAAGAATTCGAAGAAGTTTTCAGACATTTCATTTTGCAATATTACTTGAAATATTGTTACCATTTCCTATTGCATTTCTAAATTAGCTTCTCTTGTACCTTCCTTGCAACTGTGTTCTGTACTGAAGTTGACGTTCCTCTGAAAATGATTGCACCTTCTAAATGATTTTTAAAGCACCGGCATTGGTACTAGCAAAATAATTGTAACCCTCGAAATATCCCAGGCTTTCCGATTGTTCACTTTCGGCGTGCCCTCGAAACGCAAGTTCAAATGCACTACAAAATTTGACAGTTTATAAGAGTGTGCAGAATATGTCTGTGCTTACGCACTTCATCATTGTCGTTTTATAGAGAGACGATAACTGTCGTCAAGCTGAGTCACAATATTCAGGCGTCATAGTAAAGCCAGTTCAACACTACTGTTTTTATGGAGATGTCTTTAGATGCTTTTCTCATTGAAATGGTTCATGTCATAATAACAGGTCTTAGTTCACACATTTTTCTCCTTGATAACACGCAAAGACAACAAAATAGTTCATTTTTTCCTTACACCCCACATAGTACCTTGTATGTCGAATGTTAGCAATGAATCGTTGACGAATCTCTCGTTTGCTGATTCCACAGTTGTTTCAATTTACAGAACAGACTGATCCGGACCGAGCTTTTTAATTGAAATAATTGAACACCAAGATGCCTGGATACTAGAACTGAAGAAATATTCAAACCCGAGATGTAAAACACATTTTTACACTGATTTTAAATGGGCCCTCACCATCCACATTAGATGCAAAACTTGCGTTTCGGAGTATGAAATCGGATAATGCGAGACTGTTTTACTGATAGCGTGACGGAGACTTCGTCTCGGAGATGGATGACGCGATAGCCTTATAGTGCGCCAAGCGGAGTTCACTGCGTAAGTGTGAACATGATCCGTGAAGGCACCCAAGACACAGAAGCGAAGTCACGTGGTACCGAATGGTCCTTATGGAACGAGGTGTTGTTTAAAAAGCGTTAACAGCCATGTAGCCATATCGGTTCGACATAGTAATACTGGTTTGGAAATTATAAAAAGAGGAGTAGAAAAAAGTCATACTATTAATGACATTGTAATAACGAGGTGAATATTCTATTTTGTTCAATTTTTTGGATGATGCGTGAACATGTGAACCTTATAAAGAACCGCCCCTGCGTGAATGCAGAGGTACGGAAAGTTGTGACAAAGTTAGAAGGGCTTTCTTCTCGGATCATTTGGACACATGAACTATATACAGTCGACTCCGGTTATAGTAAGCTTGGGACTGGGGACTAACATTAAAACTGGGAATTAACTTAAAGCTGGAGACTAACATTTTTGGTTCACTAATGGTATATCCAATGACGTCAAAATTAAATAGAATTTCTCCAAAATGATTGATTGTAATAGAGAGATTCAGCAAAATACATTAACGGCACGAACTGAAAAATTCAATATATTTAACCGCCCTTAAAAAATCGATTATTTTCAATTGCTTCCTACATTTTTCATTTGTAATTTTTCTAGATCCTTCTCCAGAGTTCGTGCTCTCTCCACACTTGTTTCTGCATTATTCAGTCTCTAAGTATCGTAAAGCAGCCTTGACACCCTTCAATGCCTCTTCTACTCTTGGAACACAGTTCCACTCTCCGAAGGCTCTTTTACTCGCTTAATAACAAACGAGATCCTTTCGGTAGCGAGATGGCGCAAGCGGGTAATGAAACTGATCGCTTTCTGCGCGGAGCGGGGGGTGTCTCCAGTGTGAGGGGCTGTAGCAGTCGCGCACTTCCTGCCACCTACGTAGAACACAAAGCGCTTTGTCCCGCAGAATCTCAAGTAACATCAAGCTACAAACTGAAGCAAGCAATCGCCCGCTGCCAGTTCTAGCCCACTCAGGGCTTTTAAATGGAACTTCTACTCTTCTACTCAGCCTTTGTTTCCGCTGTGAAACTGAGTGGCGCGATGTCATTAGTAAAGTCCCCATTCCAGGTCCGCTATCACCACCTCAGGAGAGACTTCTTCGATTATGACCTTTGACCGACAATATTTTTTCCAAGCTGCTTAGTGCTGAATTTGTGGCACTGAGGGGTTATATTATTTTCCAGGATGAAATTAATTTCCAAGATGTTGTATTTCCTACGTTCACTACAGCCGAGGTTCAGGTTCACTTTAAACGAATCTTACGGTTATTTGTAATGTAAGTGAAACGGGACCAGCGACTTAAATTCACTATAACCGAGGGTTCACTATATCCGAGTTCATTATAACCGGAGCCGACTGTACTAGTACAGGCATGTCAAGGTCGCGGGCAAGGTAACTAGCTTACTAAACCTTGCAGGCACTGCGTCCCGGGCAACTGCCGGAGATTTAAAAGTAAGGGTTGTAAAAATCGCTCCGGGATGTCGGTACATCCATGGCTATTTGGTCCATAAAAGTCGGAGTCGTTGAGGGTTTTTTCTCATAACAGTCAGTTGACAGTTATTGCTTCAAATTTAGCTATATTAATTCCCATTTCCTACTAAAGCAAAGAAATTATCCATTAAAGTGCAATAATACATCAGTCAGGTTTTAAATTGTTAATTGAGACTAATTAAAGATTTTGGATTGCATTCAAACATCATCTTGCCAGTTAGCAAAAATGTTTACACAAGGCTGAATTTGAAAAGAAAATAAGCACGAAATAGTAATTAATAGTAAAGAATATAACCATCATGCAAATCTTCGACGTTTGATAGAACAAATCTGGCTAGCATATTTTCGTATGTAGCCACTATTCCATGCCTCGCGCCGCAACGACTTGCTCCTGTACACCCCCTTTCTGGATTTTGATGGGAAATGCGAGGGGATTCGGGGGAAGTTGCCCGTGCTCGCAGGAGCGCCGGGCTTCCTAGACGGGCAAGTAGACAACGCGGGCGCGTTTGTGACGGCTGTACTAGTAGTATTCCCCTCCTTCCGACCTCGCTCGCTTTACCAAGAACTCCACCGGCTGTGAACCCTGCGAGTGGCCGCCGCTCTCACGACATTGACAAGCTTGCGCTAGAAAGTGGAAGGAAGCAGTTGTTTGGATTTGCTGGTAGTAAGTGCACAATGAGCTAGCGAACGAGTTTGACTGTAACGGAGAAGCGTGAATTGTGTGCTTACAGAGAAGAAAATCCTTCTGCTAGTAAGCAGAACGTTTCAAATAAATTTTCGTTATTACGGGGTAAACCGACAAGCCGAGGAAATATGGGTAATATGAGCGAAAATCTTAAGTGGTTGGAGAAACATATGTTCCTTCTAAGAAATATTAGTGAATGCAGGTATTTTGTCCCTGTAAAAATATGTATTTACATGAAAATCCGTTCCCTAGTTATGACATTGTTTTCGGATTACATATTTAAAAAATAATATTAACGCTATTAATCGAAAAAATGTTTCTGAAAGAAGTTACCTACTTTACGTACAATCAGGTTAAGAAATAAAAATCGGGGTTTCATTTCAAAATTTCAAAACTGCTCCCAGGCCATATCATTTGGACGGTGGATTGAATTTTTAAAGTACATATTTGCATTTCCTGGTGAATACATTGACTTTCTTTTAAAAAATGTCTGATGCGAATCTCTCGGGGGGGGGGGGGGTATCAAAACCTCGATATAAATTAGCCATCCGTTATTAACCACACCATAACGGTTTTCGATATTTTATTGTTTTTCGTTGTGTACAGCAGAAATATGATTTTCGCACCCTCATTTACAAAGTTGAATTTCACGGATCATTTAAAGTATATGAAGCTCCACTTTTGCAGCTTCGACCCTCCAATTTTAGAGCCTGGGTAGTGAAATAAAGCACGTAATATCAGCATAATTAAGAAACACTTAAATGAAACAAAATACTTTATGAGACTGTTCTGTATAATGATATTATTCAAAATCAATTAAATAACCAATGAGTACAAAATTTACTTTTCAACATGAATATTGAAAACACAATTTGTAACATTATTAAAAGAAACTCTGAGAACTGAAACAGATATCATTGCTCCAACTGCGACTGTGCCTCCAACGGATGTTTTTAACATCACCTTCTGTTTCATTTTACACATTTGTTTCTTTCTTTTCACTTCTGTTTCATTTTACATGTGACACTATTATTACTTCATTAGGAGGTAGCAATGTTACTTCATAAGTAACATGTAACATTAGTTTCAAGGCAGATGAGGGTGGGAAAAATATTGCGTGTACCTCTGCCGTGAAGTGACTTTTTCAAGCTCGGTTGTAGGGAACCTAGCTTGAAATAGTACTTCACGGCCTTGACACATTACTATTACATTATTACTACACATTACCATATGACACACAACTACATTTTTGACAAGCACGTAATCTCCAATGCTGCGTCCTACATTTGTAGGAGCATAATTTACGGTTGCACAGAAAGGGAATAAAGAGTATTACTCACGCCATGGTATATGCAACACTCGATAACTTCGGAGCTAATGCAAATGGCGAAAAACATTTTCGATGTTTTCTCTTAATAAACTGTAGTCGATTGAAACCAAATTGACCATTGTATACCTACTTTTCGGATCATCTGCACAATATTGCAAAATTATGCTATTTCTGGGGATGTACTCATGTAGACAGAATGTAATTAACAAATAACTTGCGTGGTATTTTCAGAAATATATTGTTATAATTCCTAACAGATTCCAGAAAACGTGAATAAGAATCCTCATTTAAGTGATTCAAATAAAATACACAAGGTAACTGAAATATTATTTAAAAATTAGTTTAGTTATAAACCTTGAGTTCCATATTTGGCCTAGGACAGTATTTTAAGGATTCCTTTCCATCGAGTTTACATTTTTGACTTGAAATAATGTAAGCTCCTTTAGCAAGTTTTAGTACATGTGGTTCATCGCAATTTACTTTACATAAAAGTTTATGATAAGTCTTATCTCTTGAGTATTATATCACATAATAATTGAAAACATGAGCTTACCTGGAGTTAAAAAGTTGGGGTCGATAGGTTTAGAAGTGTCATTGCATTCAACAAGTTCTTGATAATTTGTCAAATGAGTCCATAAAGCTGATTTCCCCTGGAACATGAAGTCACAAACCCAATCAAAAACAAATATAGCTGAATCTGCACATATCTGCACATAGTGCCATGCTCAAGAAAAGTGACATCTCAAAAATTGTCATTTTGCAGGATAACGATTTTATCCTGAGGGAAGGCGTTTATTCAAAAACAATTTTTCTCTCCATAAACCGGATTCTTGCGAATCTTTGCCATCTTTGTGAATTTTTGCGATTAAAAAATACACAATTTTAAACATATTTCTTCACTTGACTAAAAATGACGATTTTTCATGTGTTACTTTTCGTGTGTGCCGGCGTTATACACGAATATCAGCCCATCAATACATTTCGTTTCAGCCCTTTTCATTCATTGTCAAGACAATATACCATCGATTTCAATATCAGGATATTAATCACAAAACAAACAAAATTCCACAATACATTACTAATGGAATTGTTATCACACATTGTCTTCATTTGGTTAACAAATAAATAATCATATTGAATTAAATACTGATAAGGCCTACGGGGATTGTGACAGCTACCTACTTCACTGCTTTGGAGTTCTAGGGGGAAGGGTCAGACTCCTTGGGTGGACACGTAAGTTTTCCACATGAACGGGACACTGCCGGTACGAATACAGAGCCCCAGGGTAGGGGCCACCCGGGCAGGTTAGCTACGCGGGCACGAGCGTTTCCAGATCCCCGCCAGGAGTTTATATATGATCGAAATTCCAGCTCCGCTCGCGGAAGGCCGACGGGGATAGACGGATCCAACGGTCAAAGAGTGTAGAACAAATAAAGTGCCAGGACTTTTGTTCAGATACGATCAAATCACCTATGCGCCTGAGCTTGGGCATAATTATATTTGTATCCCCGCGGCGAATGCAATCTGCTAAGAAACATACTCGACCTGATATTAAGAGGGATGAGAAGTGCCTGAATAGTAGGGAAGTTTCTCCACAAGTCAGCAGGATAGGTTTCGTAGTTCTATCAGAAATCAAAGCACTCAAATCCGGAAGTCTCGAATTGGTGCTCACTAGAGTGGCCCAATCCTTAAAAACAATTGTATTTCCATAAACAAGAATAAACCTAACAAATGTCAATGGTCATGTTTTCCTGGAGATGTTTAAATTGCCAAACTGTCTTATAATACCAAAATCTACAATCCAAATATCTGAGCCCGTAGTAAGGGCTATCAGCGTCATTTTATTCCGAAGGTTCGTGCTACCTGTAACCACTTCCTCATTCGTTCCTCATTCGTGCTACCTGTAACCACTAAGTCGAACAGGTAACTGATGCAACCTAATATTTGTGTTATTACCTGATCAATTGACTTCCGAAATACTGCGTCCGCCGCTGCTACTCCGAACGGCAATCGCCGGTATTGTAGTACACCTATGGGGTTGTTCACTTCCTTGATTCTTCATTCAAGGGAAGCTTCTGAAATAGCTCTTTGAGATCGATTTTCGAAAATTACTTACCTTCTGGCAGCTTCTACAACAGGAACTCTGGTTTTGGAACAGGGTACCTGTCAATCTGGAATTAAGGGCAGACCGTCGATATGAAATCTCCGCATAAACGGATTTATTTACTGGAACGGAAGATGTAACCCACACAGTGAAGCTGGCTTTGCACTATTACTTCCACTGATTTTCATCTACTGTCATTGTTGGTTTACCTGCTCTCTAGGAGCTCAAGATACTGTGCGAGCTTTGCAGGATTTACGAAATGCTTCAGACTTCAGGTGAACACAGGCATGGTCACTCGCTTTTCCTAGCTGTTAGGGCAAAAACTTCTGAATATTTCTTAGGTAATTCTTCATTCTTGCTGAAAGGAACTTGCTCTTACCATAAATTTACTTGATTCTATACTACGAACCCAAATTACTGAAATTCATCCTATCCCAAAATGTTGGTTGCACCATACGTTTACTATCCACATCTTGAGCTGCCTGGCGATTCCTGTACACATGATGCATTGCTTGGAAGACTAACTCTTAATGGGTATTTTTTGTCAGACAAACTCAACTCTGTCGTCGTCTTACCACAGCGCATTGCTCCCGTTCTCTGACACACAAGCATATTAACTGAAGTTACTCCATATCCTGTATCTACCTGAAACTCGATAGAACACTGGTTAATTTGTAAGCCTACACCGATTCTATTCCCACTGCCATCGTTTATAATTGAATTTATTTGGCAAATTTTTATTTACTAATTCTCAGCTATCACCGGTTCCCTTCTATTTTCTCTAACGTTTGCTCTACACATCCTTTGAACGAGCACCATTCCTCCTTGCGCTCGTCAAAACTTGAAACTAAAGGGGCCGACTGCCGCTGCGCCGTTGGCGTAGTCACGGTCGTTAAAGGTTGCAACAAACAGGTGTCGCGCCGCCCGCTTATTGGAGCCCCCAGCGGGGGCAAGCCTGGCTGTTCCCCTCGCAGAGAGGGGGTGCCTGGCGCTGGTGGTTGCCCCCGTCGTGCCGGAACGGAAACTAGAGGCGGTTGGGGTGCTCCTCAAGGGCTAGCCACGGAGTCGTGGCGCTGCATGGTTTTCGGCAGCGTTTCCGAACATTGCGCCCTCCGCGCCTAATCGTGGGTGTAGGGGACGAGGTGCTTCAGCAGCACTGGCGATGGCGTCAGGGTGCGGCTGTTCGCTGCAGCTGATGATGCTGTTGATGCTGCAATTGATGTTGGTGGGTTTGTACCGTCACCTCCAGGGGTGTTTCCTCCATCACGCAATCGCTGTCAGATTGTAAAGTATTACCATGTGCCATGAACGTTTGCGCTACACTACCGCCAATGTCTTGAGAGTTGCGACTATCCCGGTAACTGCTACTTGTACTTGGTGATGTGTTGTCCGCAAAGGTGAACGTTCCGTAGTATAACGGCACGGATAATACTTAAAATACAAAATAAGATAATTTTTACCATGACGGACACAGTAAGAATCGTAAACAAGGTTCCGAATAACTCAAACATGCATATCACGAATTGCAAAATTTATTTACCCTGTTCGTCGTTTCTGACACAGGGCAAGCTAGCACAGTCGAACTGGTCCTGCGTAATCACGCAGTTCAATAATTGCGTACCGTGACGAATTTTCCCTGCATAAATTATTGCCAAGTATGCCACTACGCTCGGCATACATCCGTAGACGTAGATCGATAAATTGGTTGGGTGGGGATTAAATGCTATTTTGACAGCTATGGTCAATGGCGCACATGTCAAATAAATTAAAATCATAATATATCATAAAAGGCAATTGCAAATGCAGCTATCACGCTGATTCATATATTGATTATAATTAAGACTTAAAGGCCACATGAACCTAACGACCAAGTACCTACTAAACAAATCCAAGAATCATTAAAAAATAAATACAAGGCTTAAAAACTTACTGTATAAAGGCTAAATTACAAACAGAAAAACAATATTGCCCTTTTCTCTCAAATCAAATGATAAAGTCCACTTTTTCGCAGAAGAGAAAAAGAGGTTTGAGAGAGCGGGCTCGTCGTTGCCGAGCACCTCCCGTAGAGAGCGGCCCAGACATTGTCTGCGTCGGTTGCCATTAAACTTCACAAACGGAGAACGCGTCGCAGATGGCGGAGATTCACAGATTCCTTAATCACCCTTGATTTGAAAGTAGCATTGTGTCAATGTCCGTCATGTACCGAGTGTGAAGCAATTCAGATATGTATTTACATCTGCTGATTGCACAGAGAATGTGGAGCCAGGCGAGCTAACTCATTACCTGTGATTCCCACATGGTCCGGAATTCAACAAAGTATTACATCACAGTGGTGAGAGAATAGACGAACTAGGTATTATGCTGTCAAATGGTCTCGATGAAATGGTTTGAAGAGAACTCAGATAATAACCCCACAGAACTACTCCAATAATGGGATTGACTATATTTAAGGGCATCTAGAATTGCATGCATCTCAGGGAGTGAATTCGTAATGATTTTGAATGACGTTGCTCGAGGTTCACAGGGAGAGGAAGGCAAATATCAAGAACCCGCAATAGATTTTGAAAGCGAATACCTGATAGTTGGGGAGCGATGTTCCAAGAACGTATGAGTTCTGTATCTACGATGGATGTTTGGCGATGGATGGATGGTTCGTGATAACCCAAACTCTAGCAGCCTATGATCTCAACAAGATTTTCTATCTTCGTTTAGGGATGGCTCACCGGCGTCTGCTACAAGGCAGTCAATCCTGCTAGTACGATATGAAATACGGATACCGGTGCGTTAGATACTGTTAAGGGGTCTCAAAGTGAAGGAAGCTGCTGATTTGAATACAAAGAAATGGAGAGCAACAGAACAGATGGAGAAAGGAGCACATGAAACCCTCCTTTGCAAAAACGCGCAAGAACTTCGAGTTAGACGTTCGATTGAAGCACGAGATGCAAGATCGTAATTTTGTACATGCTGCCAGCTAGTAGACAAAACGAAATATGCTTTGGGACTTTCGATTTAACGGAGAATAATTTTCCAAAATACGTCGGAATAGCATTCCAGGTTTTCTTTACGTGTCTGAGTACACCGGCTAACAGAGAAAATCTTTTCGGCTTGAAAAATAGGCATTTCTGATCCATTTGATAATGGAAAAAACGAAAATGACATTAAAAATGCAGTTAGCTTTTGCTTCTTATGTATAGCTCGTATAAGTTATGAGGAATTTTTACGAAATTTAACGCCTGGAGATCGTGTTGGCACACCTGAGCACAGGAGTGTAATGTGTTTTGAGTAATATGTATTTCTCTCCATATAGATCGGGAGCCACCAAGAAAAACGACGTACGATAAGCTCAAAGCTAAAACTTTTTGAGAAGTTAGTCTGCGTCATGAGGAACAGGGAAACAAGTATGGCGGCCTGTAGGTGTCAGAATTGCACTGCACAATTTTTTTAATGTGTCGAAAAAAAACAAAAAACTATGCCATTGGGGAAAGAGTACACAGCTAATTTTTGTTGTATATTTGTCGTTAGATAGCCAAAGTGTGAAGGAATTTTATGTCATACCGATGTGGCGTCTCAAACTCTACGCCTTATTGAATTCAAAGTGTCATTTTTAATGCCCCCTTGTATTATGAGTTCAAAGCTAATATTTTGGTCTAATGGTAGAAAATTATTTTTCATTGCCGAATATGACCACGCCATGCCGTTTTGGGGCCTCTGAAGTATTCTAATTCTGATTCAAAAATGTCCAATTTGTCACTAGTCCATGTACGTACGTATCATAGGCGTAAGGCGGGATATTTTTTGGAGCCCCCGGGATAACCATTTTGATAAATAAATGCAATGCCACATTGAGACGTCATTAAATGGCCGCCATACTAAAACATTTTTTCAAAATTCACATAAAAATCATTGGCAAGCGGTGGAAAATTGTATTATCTTAACAATAAAAAATTGAAGTAAATGGTTGATTTGAAGCGTTGTATGACACTGTAGAAACAATATCTTCTTCTGCGAGTGGAACCACACCCGCGGCATCACTCGCACCCAAGCTTCCATCTTCTTCTATCATGCCAATCATGATCTTCGATGCGACGATCTCTCGTGTCTTTCACACATCATCATACCATGTGGTCTGCCTCTTTTTCTGTGCATTGGCACCCCGGACACCTCCAAGTTTTTAATTGCTATCTTTCCTCCGGCATGCTTCTAAGATGCCCAAACCATTTTAACCTTCTCCCTTCCATTGTATCCATTATATCCGAAATGACACCCATTTCCTGCTTTATATTTTCGTTCCTGATTCTTTCCATTAACGTTACACTAGAGCTGCATCTCCAAAACTTGATTTCCATAGCCTTTAACTTTGTCTCATTGTTTTTTGAGATCTCCCACAACTCAGCACCATACAGTGATATACTTTCCACAATTGCTTTATAAATTCTAATTTTCACTTTATTAACAATACTTTTATTCCATATTATTGAATGCAATTGTGAATAGCAGATTTTCCTTGCCGAATGTGATGTTTAATTTCCTCTTCACTGCCCCCTTGGTCTGTTAAAATTGTTCCTAAATACTTATACGTCTGACAACACTTAACAACCGAGACATCTTCCATTACTAAATCTTTTCCTGTTGCTCCTAACACCATGTACTCTGGGGCTTGAAAATCAATTTCAAGAAGACAATTTCCATATTCCTCATTTAATTTCCTTAACATATAAAGTGCATCTCTCCATCCTCTGCGAATATTACTTGACCATTCGCAAAATTTTGTGAATATAACGTACTTTAATTTTATTCCCATCCTTTCACATTTTATCTCCCAACTTTTTAAGAGTTTCTCCAAGATATTTTTTGAAGAGGGTTGGTGCAATACAACACCCCTGTCTTAGACCTTTACATATTTTGATTTCTTTTGATATGCTATTTCCTAATTTGACATAAGTGATAATGTCCATATATAACTCTGTAATGGCCTTAATATATATGCTATTAATATGTTGGTTTTCCATGGTCATCCACAATTTTCAAAGGGGGACACTGTCATACGCCTGTTGCGAGTCAATATAGACTAGATGTGTCTCAAGGTTATGCGCCAGCCGCTTATCTGTAGCTTGTTGAATGGTAAATATATTATCTATGCAGGATCTACCTGCTCGAAAGCCACTCTGTTCTACCATTTTATTTATTTCATTTTCCAATCCGTTTTTAATAATTTTACTGTATATTTTACCAAGGGAACTCAGGAAGGTTATACCACGGTAATTGGAGCATTCACCCTTATCTCCTTTTTTAAATATATTGGAAATGTAACCCACTTTAAAGACTTCAAGTATCCCACGACCCCTGAGGCATTCATTAAATAATTCTGAAAGCTGTTTGAACAATACCGATAGAGCTAATTTTATTAGTTCTATATTTATCCCATGAGGTCCAGGAGCTTTATCACTTTTGAAACTCTTCACCACTTTCTCAAAATCAATTGGTGATATATCTTCTACCTGATTGTCAGATGAATGCTTTGGCAGATATAAAGTGTGGTATTGTACATGGTGTTCCTGCATAAGTTCTTCATAATACTTTACCCATCTGTCTAGGCTTATAAGCTGCAAATGTCCATATCTCATTTCATTTGTTGATATTTGTTTCAACACTTTCCATGACTCCCATGATATTGAGCTTCCAATGGTGTTGCTAATTTCTTGACACTTTACGTCCCACATATCATTTTTAGCTTTCATAATCTCATTGTTTTCCCTTTATTTTTTTAATATAATTTATTAAAAGAAGTACTATATGGTATTTTTATATAGTACTTTTAGATAGATTTATATGTAATGTCTCTGAAATTAATCTTCAATATTTTCTGGGTTGATTATCCAAAATGTATGTGTCAAAAATGTATCTTTAACAGATAGTGACTTTACTTGTTTGATTTAATTGTCGTTGGTCTCTGTCTGTGGGACAGACAAAACATGCTCTCAAACAAAGAATTAAAGAACCTGTTCATAGCATTAAGGAGACTGGCACAAAATTAAACTCAATTTTTTTTCATCACTTAGATATTTTCATTATTTTCATTTTGACAGTCCTGCCATTTTGGATAATGAACCCAGAAAATAATCAAGATTAATTCCAGAGAGATTGCTCATAAAAACACATAATCTCATTAATGTCATGCTGGAATCAAATTTTCTCACAAATATTTATGACCATGTTCTGTCTAAAATGAAGAATACCCTAAAACACATTTATACTTTTGATATGTTCTGTTTTCCTGTATTTGTATAAGTGTTCTCCTTTCTTGATCTGTTTCTTCCCCATTCCATCTCTGTTTATTCCTGATTTTTGCCTGATTTCATTGTGTTTTTTTGCAAATGATAACGTCTAAATTTTACGTTAATCTGCTTCTTCTCAATTTACAATTCCCTTCTTCTTGAAGGGAGGGTGTAAATATTTACAATGGGAATGTTTTTCCTTGTTTCTGTTTATTTTGGATGTATGTTTTCAATTTTATACATTTTTTGTTTAATATTAACATATTTTGGAAAGTTCTTTTCCATCTACTTATAAATATTTATTACTTCCTACATTTATTTTACTTATGCTCGTTGTATTCCATAATTTCATCACTGATCACTGTCAAATTTTGTTTTATTTCAATCAAAACAATACAATCAATTTTTTTTTTCTTTTACAGGCAAGTGTATTAATTTTTTGTTTACACCTGATGATGCATATAAATATTACGTGAAAATTTGTGCTCCAGTACCATGCGAAATTTTTTTTTTTTTGAACACAATGTTCAAGTATTGATTATCATAGAATTTCTGCAGGAACCTTCTTTCCAAATATTAATACATATTCTAAAGACAGAATGATTATAACAACTTAATTGTATTTCTTATACTGTAAACATATTTTACAAATATACAGGTTTATTCCTCGCCTTAGATGACAAACATGACTAAAATCATAAGAGTGGCATGTGTACCTGTTATACATCACACTTGTAATTTTTTTTTACAACTTTAGAGATTAATTTCTCACATTAGACACATCCAATCGGTATGGCACTTACAAACTCGTCTTGTAGACATTAAAATCAATGAAAAAATATTTTGCTCAGGTGTATCATACATGACCAAGTGACAAATTGGACATTTTTGAATCAGTATGGCGGCTACTTAGAGATGCCGAAACGGTATGGTTAGCTTTGAGCTAAGAATACAGGAGAGCATTAAAAAAATGACACTTTGAATTTAATATGGCGTCCAGTTTGAGACGCCACATCGATATGGCATACAATTCCTTCACACTTTGACCATATAACGAACAATATAGAACAAAAAATAGCTGTGTACTCATTCCCTAATGGCATAGTTTTTTTTTAAACATTCAAAAAATTGTGCAGCGCAACACTGACAACTAACTTCTAACGCCAACACTGGGTAACTTCTCAAAAAGTTTTAGCATTGAGCTTATCATATGTTGCATTTTTTGCTGGCTCCCAGTTTAATAGCTTCATGGGGCATGGTGTGTCCAGAAACAAGAGACCGTAGAATACCACAAGATACTATCGACCACATGGAGATGGTCTGCCAGTACCAATTCCTCCGGAAGACTACACTCAACAGTCAGATGTAGACGAAGACTGAGGAAGAGAGAAATCACTTCATTCTATACCTTCACAGGATAAACTTCAATTCCTGCATTCTCACCTGGACTCCTCCCCCCGACAATTGTGGTACTAATGAAAGTACTGTGTAAAGTGAAGAGCATGGAGAGCGATCACATGAGGACATTTCGCAAATAGAACAAATGTTGGAAACTAACAATAGAAAACAGAAAGCAGTACAAGCGACGCGCAAAGGTGGGACGTTCACGTGAATAAGTTCTTTTATTTGAGGATTGTGAAGCTATAAAACCACAGTTAGACGTTCTAAATAATATGTAGAGTCACATTCATTATTCTCGACCCAAAATTAGGGTACTTTGACGATATACGGATAATAAAGAATTCTTAAGTATATTTTTAGTATTCTACTTGAAATTACTATACCTAATAAAACAGGGTCGGCCCGGCGGCCGAGATCGCTTAGGCAATAGTGTCGTAGTGATCTCTGATCGAAGGGTCGCGGGTTCAAGTTCCGCCTCGGGCATGGTTGTATTTGTGTTCGTCCTTTCAACCCTTATCGTTACCATACCGTTAACACCAATAGTGGTCGCTAATGACCTAGATGTTGATGCGACCTTAAATTACCAAATTAAAAACAAACAAAAAACAACAAAAAACAGAGCTAACAAAAAATTAGTCATATTCGTTTTTCTCCACCACATATTACCAGGAGCGGTAGCTCAGTGCATCAACTGATGTCACTGCAGCGCCTCTGATCGGAAGGTCCTAGGTACGAGTCCTGACGGCGGAAGGATTTTAGACAGTAGCTTTTCAGCTAGGTCGAATTCAGTCGCTGTCTGGAGGAGAATTCTAGCGGCAGTCTGCTTTGATCGGTACTTTTCCGTGGTTTCTCCGATCAACACCAGGTGAATGCCGGAGCAGTACCCTAACAAACGGGTCACAGACCGCACGCGATCCTTCCTTCCTCTTCCTTGTCCTATCCTCTCCCCTTACACACACATTTACACTAACATGCACTAAACTCTACCAAATATTCCGGGAAACCTGTCGAGAGCTTAGAACTTGTCCCGGCTGAGGCGGTGCCCCGCTTGTGGGTGAGAGTCCTGGTTAAGGGAAACCCCGCTAGTCGACGGTAGGTCGGCGCCGGATCTCGCTGTTCAGCGGAGGAAAATCACTGCCAACTCCAGAGGAAAAAGCATGCACTACACTTACGGGACTAATGACCTAAGCTGTTGACGCGCCCGGAATAACCAACCAACCAACCAATCAATCAATCGACCACATAGTTTTGCTACTTATGGTCTTTAACAGTGAATGTTTGGCCTTTAACAGTGGTAGTCTCTATTAATGTTTGAATTAATATTACATTGCAAAGACGAACCTGTTTCTGTTGTAAACCATGCGACCAAATTTTTTCAAGGAGATCACATAAGCCAGCTATAAGAGTATTTTCTTCAACACCTGAAATCGAAACTTCAACTTCATGGCCCAATTCAACTGCTTCTGTGCCCATTTTTTCGACAAGCATTCGCTTCGTTCTACTCTTGCAATCCTGTAAATAAATTTTGTGTTAATATCCACGTAATGAAGTTAGACACATTACAAATTATAAAAAAAATTAAAAAATTTAATATTTACAAAAATGTCAAAAGGAGTTAATTTTACAAATTGTTAAAATTTAAACTTTAAATGTCAATCAGCACTGACGACAGTGCATTTTCTTTTCAATTTTATTATTTTTCAGCTATATGTAAAGAGAAAAGTAAAACTGATACAAAAATTCGAGTTCAAGATAACGTTGGTAAAATTAGTTTTTAGGGTATCTAAGCCTAATGAAATGGTTTTAACGCGATGTCTCTATAGATGTGAATGTATCGCCCTTGACCCGGACAACATTATGAGCTGCAACATAATTCACATGTCAAGAGTAAGGTCTGTTAGTGCCGTTCCAAAGATGATTCAGATTCCTGGATTTGATTAGGAGATGCAGTCAGTTTTGAATTAAAAAGAAACGTGTCAAAAATTGTAGATTCGCCATTTTAACCCAAAGTATGTGAATAGGGGTAATACATTATGAGGGTTCCCCCTCTTCCTAACCTCCACCAAACACTTCCCCGAGTCAATATGATTTGCTGAGGGGAAATAGAAGGGGAAGTAAATACTTTTATTTTTTACTGATAAGATATTGCCTGTTATTGCCTCGATTCGGAGCTCGATATACACCGCATAACTTACTTGGATCAAGAGGATCTTTGCTACGAGAGAAATACGAAAACAGTTAAATGATGCTACATGTCCTCTTGTGGAAGGAATAAGAGGGAATTATGAAAGAGAATTACGAAAAGACAAACCGAGTCCAGTTAACAAGTAGTTAATAAGTAAATAAGTAAATCTGAATAATTCAAATTACGTAAAATATAAAATCATGTATTACCATAGGCATTAACAGGTTCTAATGGTTTCCAGCGACCGATAGCCCTCAGGCTTTTTGTCGCCGCTCGATCATTAGAACACTTATAATGCCCTTGCTACATAAATACCTATTAAATGAAAGTGACAAAACTGTAAACTTCTTCAGATTTACCTATCCTACGGCATCGTGGTCAGTGGGATCGGCTTCAGCTATTACGCCGATATCACTGTATCAACTCCTCTACCGTTAATCGGGGAGCCAATATGATTTACTTCAGTGTAATAGGTGGACAACATACGCCAATTTTGAAATTAAAGTACATTCTTCAGGGATAACTGGGATTGGTCAAGTTACGATACTTTCTTATTAAGTATTACATTTACTCCAAATCATTACAATATCCAAATTATATATTTCAACCAATTAATGAGGAAAATTTTGGCAAGTCACGCATCCCCTCGTTTTACGAATAGCTATTCGGCCAACAAGGAACCACTAATTTATTTGAGATCAGGGTTTTCCTCTTCACCCAGATGGGCTACATTAGCTCACTGTGTATACCACGGCTTTTCCCCGATCATTTTACAGTGGTTTTACGCAAATTTTCTTGAACATTTTTAAAGCTAAGGATTCTCTAATAATCTTTCCCGAGTCGTCTGGCCCCATTTTTTTTCAAGCACTTTCTGGCATAAATGTACAAGAATATTGATATTTTTAGTTCTGATCATAAAATATTATACATGCGTAATGATATGCGTTAAATGCATCGAGAATCATCCACTTGGCATTCACGACCATGAAAGCGAATTCTACGATAGGCATTGTACTGTCCCTGTGATTATCAATGTTCTAAAGAGATGCTATAGGTTGGCAAAACTGACATTGTGGGGCGAATTTCGTTTAGTGGTAAGACGTTTAAGATGTCGATAAGTGAAAACAAGGGGCGGCGCATGCTAGTAGTTAATTTATTCAGAAAACTCCTGTGAATTACAGATTTAAGTCATCTTATAGTGAAAGGATTTTTTTTTTTTTTTTTTTTTTTTTTTTTTTTTTTTTTTTTTTTTTGTTGTAAGCGGACAGGCGGGCGGAAGGGCGGGCGAACGGACGGATGCACACTGGTTGAATCGGGCCAAAAACCTGGCCATAATGGGAAAATTCAAAGTGCTCGTTCGGAATTCTGACCTATCAAATCTCGTTTGGAAGACATTGGAGCACACTACTTTAGCTGCAGAACGTTATTGCAATTATTTTTGTCGTCCTTACGGTCTCGTAAAGTTACCGTTGCTCGAAACACGCGAATTCATTGCTTCTTGTCGACTACTTTTGTTAAATTAAAAAAGTGTTTAAATTATTTTTCTATGAATTCTTTTCGTGTTTCCGAATAGAAGACACTTTTGACTATAAGTTAAGTATATTTTTAAGAAAAAGTGTCTAATTATTTTATTATAATACGGCTGAATTCTAACCTGTGTAGCGTAATAATGTTAGTCATATATATTGTGGATTATTTTTTTTTTGTCCTGCGTATTCCTGCCTCAATCATTTTTTTATTCATCAAGTAGAATGCCCTTAATCAGAATAACACACATTAAGCTGCATATATTTGCTACTTTTTATTTTATAGCCACTTTACCGCAATGCTACATAGCAAGATTTAACACTAGATATCCTGGAAGTGTCTTGGACGCAACGGGGATTTATTTTCTCGGTATATTCTTTCGATTTCTTCTTCTGATATTTACTTTTAATAAGAAAATAACTTATACAAATTTTTGGAATGATTAAACAATATTAATACGTGCCACCGAGCACTTTAATATTTTTAGTGTACTTGAAGGATTCTTATTTTCTTATCGTAGAAACCAAGACTGAGAGTTCTACGTGTGTAAAAGTGAACTTAATGATGTTATCTCAAACTACAGTTGACCATTTTTTCAATAACATAAAATATTTTTCAATAAATAAGTGCCGACGAAATTAGGCATGTACAGCATTGATTCCCGACAGATGGGTGGCAATTGAGTAACACATAAATATACACATATAATTTATAATACTGCTTATAATATAATTATACTATTGTAAATATATCTAGCTCCAAATTTCGCATTTTCAGAAACGCTCAAATGCAATTTTCTCGAAAAGGGCTCCAGATTTTGGCTTTAAATTCTTTAAACGGATAGTTCTAAATGGACTTAATAACACGACATAAATGCCATTGTGATGTTTAAACAAAAATATTTTTTGAAATATTTCTTATGTCGTCAATATTTACTTTACGGGCATTTCTTATACACTATCGTATTTGTGAGTATAGTTACCTCTAATAATTTTTTGTAAATGATTGTTCGTCACATGATACAAGGAAATGTGTGTCAGCTGCATTTTCGATGGCCCTTTTGACCTTGAATGACGGCATGTTTTCTTAAGCATTTCTTTCGAGCTTCGAGCATCTGACTTGCAGTGACGCATCGAAGTGATCTTTGTTTTCCGGTGTCATGATCTTCATGCTCAGTTTGGATCTCCCAGAGTCTTCAGTCGTTAGTAAATCCACTTCCTACGTTGTGTCTCTTTTCACTGCCTCTTTCCCTTTATGTCAAAAGAATGAAAAGATATATAAATGCCCAACGATAGTTAGGATTTGCATAATATTCTAAAATCGGATTTTGGGCAAGATATTCCGTCAATATCGGTGTATTTAGAAAAGACATGAAATCATAAATTGCCATAATAGTGTCTCTAACGCAATTAAGTTATAGTATGAATGACAAATTGTAGAGATTTCTTTTCAAAGAGAAATTAGTAGAATTTAATATGATCATTTAATATATCAAATGTGACCAAAAGCGCCCTTTTTATAATTCAATTTCAAAAAATAGTGTAGGAAAAGGAAGGGGTAGAGAGATTCAGACCACTTAGGAAAAGATGCGCCGATGCTACTTTACGACCATAAAGATTGTTCCACTTTTATACGTTAAGCAAATCATTGAACCAAGGAAGTCAAAAACACTCTTAAATCACATTACCCTCTAAAAATTCTTTACCCTTTAAATCCGATATATGTTTTTAAAGCAGAGATTTTGAATTTCGTTGCAATATATGTATTTAGCAACTTCGAAATCAGAACTTTACGTATAACCATATTTCTACAAACCCTTCACTTTCAAGCTTCAATTTTTGAATTTTGATATTTAATTTCGATATTCGTCATCAGCGACCGCGAGATCCATTCTATCAATATTTTTACACATATTGGGTTTATTTTTTATAGTCAGTTGAGCCATTTCGAACTCGCCATTTTGAATTTTGAAATTTCATTATGATATTCGAAATCGGTGATCTCCAGAATTCTATGTATATTTTTGTATGCACTTTTGTTTACTTTTAAATGAGTGATCCGCGATTTTGAATTTGAAATTTCATTTCATAATATTCAAATTCAGCGACCTCAAAACCCACTACATAGCAATTTTTACGAATCCACTGACATTTTGCAATTATGACGCCACGTTTTAGGTCAATTCAGCCAGTGTGGGGCGGACGGGCGCGCGGGCGGACAGGCGCGCGGACGAACAGACGGACGGACGGACGGACGAACAGACGGACAGACGGACGGACGAACGGACAGACAGACGGACGGACGGGCGGGCGGGCGCGCGGGCGGGCGCGCGGGCGCGGGGGCGGGCGGGCGCGCGCGCGGGCGGGCGGGCGGGCGCGCGCGCGGGCGGCGGGCGGGCGCGCCAGGCGGGCAGGGCGGGCGCGCGCGCGGCGGGCGGGCGGGCGGGCGCGCGGGCGGGCGGGCGGGCGGGCGGGCGCGCGCGGGCGCGAGCGGGGCGCGCGCGCGCGGCAGGCAGGCGGGCGGGCGGGCGGGCGGGCGGCGGGCGGGCGGGCGGGCAGGCGGGCGGGCGGGCGGGCGGGCGGGCGGGCGAGGCGGGCAGGCGGGCAGCGGGCGCGCGCGGGCGAACGCGCGCGCGGGCGGGCGGGCAGACGCGCGCGCGGGCAGGCGCGCGCGCGGGCGGGCGAGGCGGGCGCGCGCGGGCGGGCGGGCGCGCGCGGGCGGGCGGGCGCGCGCGCGCGAGCGGGCGCTGCTGCTGCCTGCCTGGAAGCAGGCAGGCGGGCGGGCGGGCGGGCAGCGGGCGGGCAGACGGGCGGAGCGGGCGGGCGGGCGGGCGGGCGGGCGCGCGCGGGCGGGCGGAGGCGGGCGGGCGGGCGGGCGCGCGGGCGGGCGCGCGGGCCGGGCGGGCGCGCGGGCAGAGCGCGACGCAGGCAGGCCGGGCAGGCGGGCAGGCGGGCAGGCAGGCGGGCGGGCAGGCGGGCGGGCGGGCGGGCGGGCGGGCGGGCGGGCGGGCGGGCGGGCGGGCGGCGGGCGGGCAGGCGGGCAGGCGGGCGGGCGGGCGGGGCGGGCAGGCGGGCGGGCGGGCGGGCGGGCGGGCGGGCCGGGCGGGCGGGCGCGCGGGCGGGCAGGCGGGCGGGCGCGCGCGGGCGGGCGGGCGGGCGGGCGCGCGGGCGGGCGGGCAGGCGGGCAGGCAGGCGGGCGGCGCGCGGGCGGGCGGGCGGGCGCGCGGAGCGGGCGGGCGGGCGGGCGGGCGGGCGGGCGGGCGGGCGGGCGGGCGGGCGGGCGCGCGGGCGGGCGGGCGGGCGGGCGGGCAGGCGGGCGGGCGGAAGCGGGCGGGCGGGCGGGCGGGCGTGGGGTTGACCTAAAAGCCCTCGATTCCGGAAGACACGACTAATATCCTGCAATGATGTGAGGCAATTGGAAAGAAAGAGAATTTAACAACATCACTCAGTTCACTCTCGATCGCCGCTCGAACAACACCGTGGGCGGAGAGGGGGAGATTGAGAGAAGCGACAGAATTCCTAGTGGCTCCGAGATATTTTCGGGGACACGGCGCTCCATCTCGCCGCTCGAGGGAGACATCTCGACTGAGAGCTGATGCCCCTCCAGAATGGAGCGGATATTACTCTAAAAATAAGCTCGGGCAGGCGCTGGATGATGTCGCGCAAGATGACCGCGTCAAAATGCTATTACAACTCATGAAAAAACGCCTGAGCACTCGGAAAAGGAAGATTCAACACTAAACATTTTTTGTGAAGTGTATGTTTGTCTTCTTCAACATTAAGGATTAGGCTTGTAGGCCTGTTCCGTCCTCTTCAACGTTGACATCATCAATCCACCGAGAGTTTGGTCTTCGAATTCTTCTTCTGCCAGTCGGTTCATAATTTAGTATTCGTTTAGGGAGTCTGGTTTTGTTCGTTCTTATAATATGGGCATACCAATTTTGTTTTTATTTTTCGACTCTTTCTAAGAGGTTAAAAATATGTTCATGTGTTATGTCCACATTTTTCTTATGATCTAATATAGAATAGTTAGCAACGCTTCGCAGGAACTTTATTTCGCTAGTTTAAATTGATCATCAAAAAGAAAAATTCAAAGTCCTATTTTCGCATCCATAGGTTAATATTGGGACGGCAAGCGTTTTATAAAATTTTAACTGTCTCTTCGGGTTTTATTTTTTTAATGTTTTTCTTCTTGTTCCACACATTCTCTGGAATCTACTCAGTTTGACCTCAAGATCGCTTTCTATTTTATACGACACACTGCAGCCTAAGTAATAAAAGGTACAAACTTGTTCTAAACTTTTATTATTTAGAACTATTTTGCACCTGGCATGTTCTGGACCTACAAAAGCCATGTTTTAGATTTGGTAACATATCATAAGATGATATTGCTCCATTACTTTTTGTAATCTGTAAGCCGCTATTTGTAATTCATTTTCAGATTCTGCAACGAGTAGTTGATCATCTGCGAATAGTATAGTCTCGAAGGGCATATTACCAGTATTTATTCCAGGTGGTGGTGATGATTGCCTTTCTTCTATAGTCGAATTAATGTATATATTAAACAATGCCGGTGACAGTGGGCAACCTTGTTTGACGCCTTGATTGACAAAAGATGTATTGCTGTATTTGTCATTTATTTGTATTACTATCTTTGTGTTTTTATAAAGATTTTGTATGGTTTTAATGAGATGGCTAGTGTAGCCTTTGGCATACATTATATCCCACAGTTTTTCTCTGTAAATGGAATCAAATGCTTTTTCATAATCTACGAAGACGATGAATGTTGGGAGATTGAATTCTCTTCTTTTTTGGATAATGTGCTGTAAGATGTAAACACAGTCTGAGCAAGATCTTCCTTTTCTGAAGCCTGATTGCTCTTCTCTTAGTTTAACTTCACTTGTTACATTTAGTCGGCGTGTACTTATTTTAGCATATAGTTTATGGGCTGTGCTAAAGCAAGCTAATCCCTCTATAATTATTCAGATTTGAACCATCTCCCTTTTTATGGATTGGAATAATTGTTGATTGTTTCCACTCTCTTGGGATGCTGTAAGTTGTCCAGCACAAGTTTAATATATCTAGAAGGCGCTGTTTAATTGCCTTGGTAGCATATTTCAGTAGTTCCATGTTTACTCCATCTTCTCCTGGGGTTTTATTATTAAGGATCGAATTTAGGATACTTTCTATTTCCTTATATTCTATAAGGTCAATATCATTTATTGGTTCAAAATTTTGGTAGTCATTCCTTAAAATATCTCCACTTGTATTTTTGTTCATAGATTTGTAAAATATTCTAACTAATCTTCTGTGCTGATATTATTCAGATGTACAGTGTCTCTTTCTTCTGTGTTTAAATGTTTGAAAGCCTTGTAGGCCATTGTCTTGGTACCGTGAACATTGTATTCAAGATTACTTATGTAGTTATCCCATCTTCTCTATTAACTTTCTTTATTTAATTGTATGTTTGTGTATGTATTCATTCAGTGAGCTTTTACACTTCAGCCATGACTCATCTCGGTGACGTCACGCGTAACTTGTATCTTCGCATCGATGATACCATTCTTCAAAACGTTCGCAAACTCAACCATTCAACACCTCGACGATGACGCTCTACGCCATCCGCAACCCGCCGTGTTTCTCACGTTTGCTAACGATCCCTACTTACCTTAGTTGCGAGTCAGACAAGACTTTCAAGAACATTTTTGTCTGCTGTCATGACCAACTCGGCTAGTCTGGAGGGAACGGAATCGGCGGTTGCGTCACATCCGGTGATTCTTTACGTTCGTGTGTTGTGTCATCACTTCGGGTCTCAGCCGACGAAGATATAAACAGCAATTGTACTGTTTGTTCACTGCGTATTGTTGTGGCTTGTATTTGTTGACTGTGTGTGCAAATAAATGGCATGTATTCCAGCAATTCGTTTTCAATATTCTTATTTACCCCTACGTCACCATCAGGCACGGACTCCTCCCCCCCACACACACACACTCATCTCCCAGTCCTGTAGTAGCCCAGGCTCAAATTCTCTGAACTTGCCTCACATCGAGGCATTACTATTATTTTATTCATAGGGTAGGTCAGAGGTAGCAGCAACCTGCACATCATTCACACACACACACATATATATATATACATCACGCGACACGGGGTGGCCAATCGTGGCTATATCGACGTGGAAGTTGACGCTATGAAGTAGCGTCTTCAATGGAATTTGTTCTATGTCAGAATTTCGCCGAAATCGCCGGCGCTGGGCAGCGGCGGCCGGAAATTCCATTGACGTCACGGGCGCGCCCCCTTCACAGAGCTGATTAACAAAGGAGGGCCTGCTCGCCCGCATCGGCGACGCGCAGGTAACGGGTATATATATATATATATATATATATATATATATATATATATATATATATATATATATAATGGGACAGTCGCCCACGTATGGCATCGACGAATTATGGATTTAAATTATATTTTCAAACGCATGTTAAAATGCGTGGCGAAAACGCTTGCCGCAATGGCAGCAGGAAAAGGGACGTTTCCCGTTACCTGCGCGTCGCCGATGCGGGCGAGCAGGCCCTTCTTTGTTAACCAGCTCTGTGAAGGGGGCGCGCCCGTGACGTCAGTGGAATTTCCGGCCGCCGCCGACCAGCGCCGGCGATTTCGGTGAAATTCTGACGTAGAACAAATTCCATTGAAAACGTTACTTCATAGCGTCAACTGCCACGTCGATATAGCCACGATTGGCCACCCCGTGTCGCGTGATGTCGCAGGCCATTGGGCGTGAACATCGCGTGGACGCGATCATGTGATCCCGTGGAGCCACGGAGCTCCGAGGAACGAGAAGGTTTGGTCTTCTGGTTTGAACAGCGGTAGAGAGCAGACTTTCTTATGGTTTCGGGCTTCGGCCACGCGTAAGTTAACGCATATTAGAACCTTACCTCGAATGAGCACGTATGCTTTACCGACACGGGCCACGGTAGTTCGCGGGCACCTATAGACAGTAAAGACCACCGCGCCGCCACGCGCCGCCTTCTACCGCGAAGTCGGGTCACGGGTCGTACATCGCGGAAGTTCAGCCGATCCTCCGCTCAGGCCCGGACGGGCGACGACCCAAGGACACGAGCTGCCGTTCCCGAGTTGCCGGACACCGCGCGGAGAGCCGGCGCTGCTATCGCCGCCGCCACCGACCACCCCGGCGTCCATTCAGGCGCCTGGCCATCGTGCCGGTCGTGAGCATTCTGACCGCCAGCGACGGCGCCATCCCCTGCGCCGCCGCCGCTTCGGGTGGATGACCCGAGACGCCGCCTGAGCCGCCGGCGCCACCTCAACGCCCGGGTTCTACCTGGACGGGCGTCAGACCGAGCCGCCTCTCGTCACCCCGCCAGCGCCGGTACAACGAACCCGCGCCCGCCCTGAACACTGAGGCGAGTGATGGGCGAATGACCGCTCTACAGTGTAATCTAGATGTAAGTTAGGTTTAAGTCTCTTTTTATGTATCCGGCTTCACCGGAATTTTTGACCATCACTTTTGGCAAATTAAATTTAAGTTAAGAAAGAAAATTCTTTTAATTGCGAGTTTCATGCCAATGCCCACGCCACGCATGCTCTCGCCCAATATTTCAGGATCTTCAGTGGGGGTAGCCGGGCAAAGCATTAACCTTCAGCTGGCGCCGGGAAAAAGGTAAGTCGAGGTCAACCCTGGGAGCACCTCCACTTGAGGCTGTTATAGTTACGGCGTCAAGGTAGGGTGTTACTATATATATATATGTTTTGGCAATTTAACGCGTGAAATACCTTCGGCATCCCTTTCACTTTTAGCGACCCCCGGCCGCGGGCCCTCATATTTCGTGCTGAGTGTATCTAATTTTAGTTGAAGGAGAAAGCACTTATTAGGACCTTGTTACTCTTCAACGTACTGCAGCAACTACACTAAAAAGAGAAAAGTCTGTCTCTTGGTAAATGGTGGTCACCTTCAGTATTTACTCGAAGGTCAGTTTTTCATTTCAGGAAATTACAATTCATTATTAATTGATTATTTTCAATAATTATTAATTTACTACTTATTTATATTTTATTGGTATTTTTATAATTTTATTAAGATCTTATTAGCTTAATATGCAATTCCATAATAATAATAATGCCAGTTCGGACTGCCAAGATCGCTAAGGCAGTAATGCCGATCTCGGACGGAAGGATCGCGGGTTCCCGTCCCGCCTTGGGTATGAGTGTTTGTTTGTCTATGTCTGTTTGTGCGTGCTGTCCATTCATCCTTCATTATCATCATTCCATCTCCCATCCCCCCCAGACCTAACAATCCTTGGAGTAAAAAATCGAATTCAGCGTAATGCTGACCCCCCTGATTAGTGTGGCGTCATAACAGTCGCTTTGTACAAACTACTAGTTATGTGCATTTCATGTACATGAAACGCACAAGGAAGTAGGTTGCGACAGCGGGCAGCGCTAGCTGAAGGGACGCCTTGCTGAACAAAGGGTGAATATTTGGACGGGGAGAGCCTGTGCTCGAGCAGGGCTGCGGGAGGCACCCCAGCGAAGCGGCCGTGACGTGGGTGGCTACGGTGGCAGGCTTGTAGATCCCGTCGACATTGCTGGCTACGGAAACGGCTAGATGACGCAGTTCCGTCAGCCAGGCCAGAAAGTATATAAGCAGACCTCGGACAAAACTCTCTTCTGATTCTTGGGCTCGTCCGTAGGACGTCGTGCGAGTTGTGCGCGGCGCGTGGCACTTCGATGTGTAGGCTGCGGAGGCCACTAGCTGAAGCCGACGAGCATTGGTCGAGACGTGAGGTGCGGTATACTCGCTTGGATGAGCACGTAAAGGTAACGGTGTATCAAACCGCTCGAGTTAGTATTTTATTAGGCAAGAGGTTGTGGTGACCTGTTAAATATTCCTCCTTGTAACGGGTCAGTTTATTCTGTTTATTGTTAATATTGTAAGTTGTGTATTCAGGTGTTGGAGTATATCGGGAATAAAATTCAATATGTTACAAACTGTTCTCGTCAGTGAATTCTTGCCCCGGCAATGACGCCACATAAGTTACATGCAAGACTTGCAACGTGATAATGATACTGAGCCCGTGCAAGTACATGTCCTGCGTGGTCCAAGATGGCATATTCGCGAGCAAACAAAAATAAATAATAGTAATAATAATAATAATAATAATAATAATAATAATAATAATAGTAATAATACTACTACTAATAATAATAATTACTGTTACATTGCTGTTAATAAACGATATATCGGTCATAACTTCCCTCAACATTTTTAGTATTACAGTTTTGATTCTTATGCATACTGGACAGAATCGCTTAAAAAGACGTATTGCTTCCCCGCTCATGCCTCATCCCACCCCACCCACTCTGTGCAGCGCGAAAAGATTCCGGCGTGAGAGCCGCGTACCTGCCCGCCTAAGCACTTGAATGGGAAAAACACAGAAACAAGTTAATTTGCTACAGCTTATGACATGACTGTCGCCTCCTTCTCTGCTGTCTCGACGTGCCAAGCATGGCTGTCTTGAAAGGTGGCAAAGAGACGCGGTTACCAAATTACCAAAACAAGAACAAGTGCTCTCAGACATGGGTTGCATGTAAAGCTAAAGCCACTGTGTATGAGTGTGTGTGTATCGGCCAACAGCTGATGTGACGGCAAAGGTGCGCGACCATCAGGGACAACACCTCACAAGGTCAACGACCTTGTGACGTCACAACAGCTGTTGCCACCGGATGTTTACGCTGGATGTAAAAAAAAAACACGCAATTGGCTTCAGAATCGGACGTTGAGAGCCGGGATCGTTGACCTTGTGACGTCCCAACTGACACGTCACGTGTTTACACAGGATGTAAACACAGAACGTAAGTTGTTTACATTTGAAAAATGGTGACGTCAGCTGGTTTAGAATCGGCTATTTCCATTGATTCGTTAATAAAAGGGAAATATATGTTTAATTTTTTTGGAAAACAGAATATATTCCATATATATATATATATATATATATATATATATATATATATATATATATATATATGTTACTGAAAAACTACACCATAGTGTTAATTGAGAAGATATCAAAATATTACATTTTACATTTTTTTGGAGGGGCAGTTAATTTTGAGAAACTTGTTTATTTAACAGTGCTACGATGAAAGTAACTTTTTATTTATTATTTATTTAATGAAAAACAGTCAAAAACTGTATGTGACGTATGGGGGAGAAAATCATCTGCGCACGCTTTCTTGAGTTTCAGAATCCCTTCCGAACAATTTAACTATTAATAGTTGAAAGATGAAAAATAATAATAATAATAATAATAATAATAATAATAATAATAATAAATTTAAAAAACCGAGAGACTAACATTTCAAAAACTAGATATTTACTTTGCCGAATTATAGAAAACTTATTTGTAACGGAAAACGAACGAACAGATTTGATTTTTGTCTATTGCTAGCAAATAGAAACTCACCCTAAGCTCTACTACCACTACACGAAAAGGAAAGCTCAACAAAACGTGCGCAAAGTGAAGCTACATTTACGTCCAGAAGCAAACCAAGGGGCCATCTCAGCATTTGCTCAATGGATCAGGGAAACTGGACAAAAACCCGATCGAGATGGGGGTCATTGACCCGGACGCTGAAGTACATTACTTGTTACAGGCATATTGAGTCTCTTTTTAATTATACAATGCAAATGTAAACTAATTCATTATACTATATCTTGTTTTTGTTAAAGCAAACATTGTTTTTCCTTTTGATTGAGATTAAGGGCGCTTCAACGGCTAAGGTCATTTGCGCCCGTGTCAAATTATTTTAAGACCAATGCATAATATTGCAGTTCCAAGTTAACAAAGAAAATTAAAATCTTTAATAGAAAGCTAAGTAAAACTGAGAAGGGGCGTATCCTAATAAAAGGATTTGGCAGAAAATTGCCAGATAGTTTTTTTTAAATCTCGGGCTAAAAGCCAATAATTGGCATTATCATCATCTCTCAGATAAGGCTGTACAAGCCAGTCTCTCGCAAAAAACCAAAAAGCTTGCAGAGAGAAGATTCGTCATTACTAAGAATCTCCGCAAGGGAGCTAGCAAGGTCATGCCTTCGACGGCTCTCTCTTATCTTAACACAGTGTAAGAGAACATGCTCCACGGTAAGATCTATTTTGCAGTATTCGCATATAGGGGATGGGTCCCCGTGGAGGAGATAACCGTGGGAGAAATGGCAGTGACCGATTCGGAGGCGTGTTAAAATGATCTCCTCTCGCCGAGCATCACGAGATGAGGAAGACCAAGGATTTATGGAATCCTTGATTCTCGTGAGCATATAATCTGAGTTATGCCACTCTGTTTGTCATTCACTGCGGATAGAGCGTTTTATAAACAGCTTAGTGTCTTCCGTGGGGACTGCGAAGATGTCCAATTCTCTTTTCTCCGAGGCAGACGTTGCTGCCTGGTCAGCTATTTCATTTCCTCTTATTCCCACGTGTCCAGGGACACAGCAAAAGACTAAAATATAGTGGCGGACCAAGAGATGGTGGATTTGCTGTTGGATGGTCATTGTCAGTTGGTCACAAGACGAGGAGGAGATGGATTCAAGAGAGCTTTTTGAATCACTGCAGATCACTACTTTCTTTAGTGACATCGATCCAGCATATTTAAGTGCCTCCAAGAGCGCATACTTTTCTGCGGTATAGACGCTGCACGAAGAGTCTAGTCGAGAACCTTGCGTGGATCTACTGCAGAAGTAGGCACATCCGACTTTGCCGTTTTGGGAGGAGCCATCGGTGTAAATAAAGAAATGGCCAGGATATGTAGATTTTATCGCCTCAAATTCCGATAAGAATGTACTGGAGGGAGTTAAAGATTTAGGAAGGTTAGACAGTCTAAGATCTATTATCGGCCGGTGTAGTTTCCAAGGGGAAACAAGGTTTCGGGGGGGGGTTCACAGGGTTGGGTAGTTTTATATGAAGCTTCTGTAAGAGCATACGGAGACGGACACCCAGGGGATGGGGTAATGACGGTCTAAGCGCATATGAAGTCAGGTGGGTTGGATGGAGGACTGCTTGACGCGACGGAGTATCAACATTGGATAATTTCGCGCCATAGGAGGCAATCAGAATATCCCGCCTTCGGCTCAGGGATGGTTCTCCAACCTCGGCCAAGAGGCATTCGATGAGGTAGGCGCCTGTACTAATCCTTATGCCAGCATTGTGTATGGTATTTAATGGCCGGAGGGTTGATGGAGACGCTGACCCATACACTATGCATCCGTAATCCAAGATAGGGCGGATGAGAGTTCTATACAAACACAGAAGAGAAACACGGTCTGCGCCCCAAGAGCTACCAGTAAGAGTGCGAAGGAGATTCATAGGTGATACACATCGGCCCTGTAGTTTACGGATGTGTTTTCGCCAGGTTAGGCTCTTGTCGAATGTGAGTCCAAGAAGGTTGCGGATTCAACGAATGGAAGCTGCTATCCTCCATGAAAAAGGTCGGGGTGATTATGGAGGTGACGGATTCTGCAAAAGTGCATGCAAGTGGTTTTTGAGGTAGAGAACTTGAATCCTGTTTCTTCGCTCCATTCCTGCAGTTTGTTGAGCACAAGTTGTAGTTGCCTCTCAATAACTTGCACGCTCTTGGAGGACCAAAAAATTGCAAAATCGTCAACGAACAGTGATGCTTTCACAGGCTCCCGGATAACTGATGCAATTCTATTGATAGCAATGGCAAACCGAGTGACGCTCAAAATTGATCCCTGGGGAACGCCGTTTTCTAACTGGTGACTAGAGGATAACACGTCGCCAAGGCGGACGCGGAAAGATCTTGATGAAAGAAAACATACTAGAAACAAAGGGAGCCGTCCCCTAAGGCCCCAAGTATGCAAGGTGCGAAGAATACCGTATCTCCAGGTGGTGTCATACGCTTTCTCTATATCAGAGAAAATTGCTACCAGATGCTGATGTAGCACGAAAGAAGTGGAAATCTGCGTAGCGAGGGTGACTAAGTGATCCATGGTTGACCTGTGCTTCCTGAAGCCACATTGGAGAGGTGTAAATAGGTTATTTTGTTCAAGGAGCCAGACCAGACGCGTATTTACCATTCGCTCTAAAAGCTTGCACACACAGCTTGTGAGCGAGATTGGGCGGTAACTTGAGGGGGTTGTTCTGTCCTTTCCTTCTTTAGGAATTGGGAGGACGATGGCCTCACGCCAAATCCTTGGTATAGCATGTTCAGCCCAAATCTTGTTAAAAATGCCGAGGAGAAACGAACGAGCGTTTTCAGGTAGGTGTGTCAACATTTGGTTATGTATCTGGTCTGATCCTGGAGCAGAATTTTTCGCACAAGCGAGGGCACCGGAGAGTTCGACCATGGAGAAAAAGGCATTGTAATCTTCCTCCCCGCGACTCCAGAAGTCTAATTTACAGTTTTCCATTTTTCTTTTCGTGTTTTGAAATCCAGAAGAATAGTGTATGGAGCTGGAGATTTGTTCGTAATGAGAGGCCATTTCTTCAGCAATTTCTTGTGGAGAGGTTAGGAGATTGTCATTTACCATAAGCCCTGAAATAGATGGCGAAGGGAGTCTTCTACCGATATGTCGGACCTTTCTCCACACAAGTTTAGGGGATGAACGGCAAGAGACTGACGAGATGTAGGCTCTCCAGGACGCAGCCTTACTTTCCCGGATCGTTAATCTAGCTCTGGCTCGGGATCTTTTATAGTTTATTAGGTTTTCCATGGTTGGGAACCTACTAAGTTTTGCCAATGCCCTCTTCCGATCCCGGACCGCGGTGGCACAGTCATCGTTCCACCATGCCACAGGGGGGTGTCGTGCATGGCCCGACGACTTCGGGATGGCAAATGAGGCCGCATGAAGGACGGCGTTATTAAAATGGGCAACCATAGCATCGATGTCGTTTGGGCAGTTTTCCGATATTCGTAATTTATTCTTGAATGTTTCCCACTCAGCTCGGTGGATTAGCCACCGAGGAGGGCGAGCAACGTTCAGATCGGGAATATCGAGGTTGACCCGAATGGGAAAGTGGTCACTGCCATGCAGGTCGCCAAGGACAGTCCACTCGAAGATTGAAGAAACGGAGGGACTACAGAGAGCTAGGTCCACGGACGAGAATGTGTTAGAAGCTACGGTAAAGTGTGCTTTCGCCAGAATTTAGGAGAATTAATTTTTGGTTATCTATGATATTTTCAAGTAACCTGCCTCTCTTGCACGACCTTGTGCCACCCCAGGCAGGGTTGTGGGCGTTGAAGTCCCCCACAATGAGAAAAGGTGTAGGCACCTGAGAGAGCACATCTTCCAGTTCTTTTTGCGACACTTGTCCAGGCGGGATATAAATGTTGCAAATGGTAACAGAAATAGTTCAGAAATTAACACGAACGCAAGATATCTGCAGAGTGGTTCGTATCTCTATTTCTCTCGATACCAAAGAGTTTGTGATAAACGTGGCGACTCCGCCATGGGCGCGGAGGCCATCGTCTACGTCTTGCCTGTAGCAACAAAAGGCGCGTAGAGAGAGGGAGTGCTCAGAAAGGAGATGTGTTTCCTGCAGGCAGATAACCACGGGTCTATGTATACACATTATTAACTTCAATTCATCCAAACGGGTTCGAAAACCATTTATGTTCCATGAGAGGAGAGCCATAGTTTCTAGTTAAGTTTTTGGTTCAAGGGTAGGTTATGTATCAGGATTCTTTTTCTTCTTTTTCCTTCTTTGTTGGAAAGTAATGGCTTGGTTCATGCGGAGTTCCTCATTCCCAGCAGAGTCATCTTGACTACTGCTGGAGAGGGTCGCATGTATTGAGACACCACGGTCCCTTGAGACAGGCGACCTAGATCTAGCAATAGGGCCTGTCGGCCTCAGCTTCTCTTGATGTGTTCGGGTGTTGGTTGAAATATTTATGGTTTTTGTTTCCGATTTTGTTTCAGGCTGGACAAGAGATTTGGGATTTGCATCTCCGCCGATGTCATCAAAGGACACCTGGCAGGCAACATCGCGCAAAGTGGAGGCTTTAGGCGTTTGGGTTTCCGAATTGATTTTCTTATGTTGACCCAAGGTGTCAGCGAAACTTCGGGCCATGTCCACGGGGTTTCGCGTCTGGTAACGGCGTCGTGCCTCCGGAAAGGAAACTTTCTCAGAGACCCTGATCTTCTGGATCTCTCTTTCTCTTAAGAAAATGGGGCACTGGTTGGAATTAGATGGATGTTTTCCACAACAGTTTACGCACTTTGCCTAGGCGGAGCAGTTAGAGTCATTACAAACCTCCCTTCCACAGTGCACGTAGACTGCGGCGCTCATGCACCGAGGTTGCGTATGGCCAAACCTCTGGCATTTAGAGCAGCGCAGAGGGTTTGGAACATACTGCCTGACACGGAGATTGTAGAAGCTACACGATATCTTCTCTGGTAGCGATGGACGGTCGAAGGTCAGTATTAGAGTTGAGGTAGGAGTGGGTACCCCATTTACTCTCCGCTGAATCCTGTAAATCTGACACACCATATGGCTCAAAGAAGGCTTTCAAATTTTCTTCCGATTCGGTAGAAAAGTCTTCGTGATTTACCACACCCTTGCAGAGGTTTAGGGTCGGGTGGGCGGACACATGCACCTGGAGGCCGGCTATTTCTTTGAGGTCGAGGATCTTGCTGATATGTTCGTCAGAGCGACATTCAAAAAGGATTGGGCCGTTTCTCTGACGGACCACCGACTGAAATATACCAAACTTTTCAATTTCCCTGGCAATTTTGATTGGGCTGACACTCGTCATAGTTTCATTTTCTCTTTTACTTGACATGACGAGAAAGCGTGGCTTAGTGGGTCTGTCTGACTCATTACAAAAAAACTCTCAAGATTTACTGTTTCACCAACAAATCTCTTCCTTATGGAAGAGTGCGGGGGGGGGTAGGTTTTTTATCCATTAAGAGGATATCAGATTTCATCCCCGTGGTCCCCACCCACCACGGAGCCCAACAAGGGGACACTCCATCGGAGTGCCAGGGTTGCCACGGGGATATAGTGGGGGGATGCCACAGCGCTGCACCGCCGTGGATCCCCCCGCTCACCCTGGAGTTCAGTACAAGACCTAGTCTAAGCCTGTTGATCGGGAGTGGGTTAGCTCCCGACCGCCAGTCTAGAGTCCGTAGCCAAAGCAAATGTATTGAGACCTACAAGGAATGTTCCCCAAAATACGTAAGAGCACATATCCCGGGATGCCAAGAAAAAAGAAGCACGAGGAGAGTAATTGGGAAACAGACAGGCCCCTCAACCGCCAGGACATACATTCCCTCCGACACGGGTCGCCATGCACGGCAAACACATGGGTGGGCGTTCAGCATACAGAGGGAGCCAGTGATATAGAAGAGGGAGAAGAAAAGAGACAGGATGGTATAGAAGAATGAGAATGTACAATGGGGAGAAGAAAAGTGACTTGTGAAGGAAAGGAATACTTGAGAGCCCTCTCTGTATCCCCCGTCAGGACGTGGACCAACCCACCTCGACAGGTTTTCCTTTTGATGATCAGTATAGTCTCTAACTGTACAGAAACAGTTTTGCAGCAGAAAATATTTTACTTTTAACTTAAATTTGTGTACCAATTTTAATTGTTTAATTTCATCTGTGGATGCGTTGTAAAGTAACGTACATGTATTGTATGTGGATTTCTTGTAGTGAGCTGTTGATACTGACACTTGATGAACATGATTTCTACGTCGAGTGTTGTAACTATAAATATCAGTATTACATGAAAATAAGTTCCCACCGTTAAGTAAGTCAGTTTTGACAAATACTACAGACTCATAAATAAAAAGGCAAGGCAATAGTAAGATACCAAAGCACAGCTCAATGAAAAGAGGCTTGCACGGATCATGTGGATGGGGTTTTTTCATTATTCGGATAATTTTCTTTTGCAATCTAAATGTCTGGGCACTAAAGGATGAGCTTCCCCAGAATATTATGCCATATCTCTGGCGGGAATGTACATTTGCAAAATACACGCAACGAGCTGCATAAAGGCTGACAGAATTAGAAAGAATTCTGAATTCATAACATAATGAGCTTAATTTAGTGATTAATTCTGTTATATGTACATTCCTTGAGGTTTGATTAAATTGAGAGACCTAGAAATTTTGTTACCTTAACATCAGCTAATTGCATATTGTTCATTTTCAATGGAGCATACGATTTCCGATTTGAAACGCAAAATTGCATTGAGACAGTGTTTCCTTCGTTAACTATTAACTTGTTATTACAAAACCAATTTGAAACTTCTGTAATTGAACTATTTATTGTTTCTTTTTTGCAAAGAACATCCGTGTCATCGGCAAACAGAACTGTTCTTCCATTTTTAACAGATGAGGGCATATCGTTTACGTACAACAGAAAGAGGATAGGACCTAAGATCGAACCTTGTGAGACCCCATGTTCAATTGGCAAAGAATTGGAAAGATAAGTAAATAATGTCCTTTCGTGCCAGTACGGTATTTCTACTCTTGGAGATCGATGTTTAAGGTACGTGGTTATTCAATCTAGGGCAATACCACGAATTCCATAAGAAGGTAATTTTGAGAGAAAGATGTTATGGTTAATAACGTCAAAAGCTTTCGAAAGATCTAAAAATATCCAAATGGGTTTTTCATTTTGATCCATTGATGAAGCAATATCTTTAAGGAAAGAAAAAATGGCAGTTTCCGTAGATTTTGATTTCCTTAAACCGTGTTGTGTGTCTGAAAACGCTTCGTTTTTCCTGAGAAAAGTTTCCATTGGCGTATAGAAAAGCTTCTCTAATATTTTTGAGAAAGCTGACAAAAGAGAAATTGGCCGGTAATTTTGAATTTCATTTTTGTTCCCTTTTTTTAAAAAAGTGGCTTAATTTTTGCTGTTTTGAAAATATCTGGAAATATTCCAGTGCACAAGGAAGCATTGAAAATGTGAGTTAATAGGTGGATAATGGCATTTCAAGCATCAGTAACTTTCATTGTTGTGTGGGAAACGTTTGCTGCTGAATGTCATTCGCTTCAGCATTTGTAGCAGATTATTTCCCTTTTGATTTAATTTGGTATCGCAATAGTGATCTAATTTTATTTCAATAAATTAACCCACGATCTAACATTTGTAGACTTATAATTATTTTTAAAATTTCTTAGCGTATATACTTGGACCAACTGGCTTAAACAAGAAGACCACGCAGCTCTTGTTCATTACAGAATTCATACTGCATTTCACAAAACCACGAGTCTCCTCGTTTTCCTCTACCGACGAGTACTGAATTCGTTAACAGATTATGTATGAAAAGTGGATATGTAATAATACGTACCTAATTGTAAATATATTTGCTAACAAAACCAGTTAAAATTCAAAATATAGAGTACACAGTACAAATATGTGAGTACATCACAAAAATATAGTAAAGGAATTATATAAATTTAGATAAAATAGAATATTGTGTAAGTTAAAAAGGGGCATATTAAGTTCAGATCTTTTGATTTCAGACAAAAAAGTTGCAAATGTAAACAACCACTAAATTCTAACATTAAAAACAATAATTCACGAAGAAGAAAATATCTCAGATAATAAAAGATATGTTGCAGAAATGCAACTAACTAGTAGCAGTCGTTCACACACAAAGACCTGTCATCACAAAGTTAATATAAAATAATTAAGGTTAGTGGAAACAATACTTGCCTTTAATAGCTTTTCTACAAACGTCCAGTTAGTCTGAGCAATCAGGGCGGGGCTTATATCTGTGCTCAGCTTAGGTCGAAGAGAAGGATGAGAATTTACAATTCCACTTGAGTCAGCTGGGAAACTAGAGCACCCATCTTGAGTAATCTCAGAATTTTCAGAAAATTTACTACTATATGTTCCCCCGCTGTACTGATTGTCCCTCCGATATTGTTGATTATTACATTTCTTCCGATATCTGTAAATCATGTAAGTTTTGTTAAAGGTACTCATGTATATAGACAGCAAATCAATTACGAATAAATATTCAAAAGTTAAATTCTGAAATTTACATATATTTATAAATTAAAAAAACGAATTGAACATGAATTTTTATATTTAAATTATTTTATCACTAATGTGGCGGCTAATTCACAAATACGAGAATCATTATTCGAAACAGTTTTCAAGACACCCGAAAAAGATCATTAGAGGAATTGGAAAAAAATTAATGGAATATCATACAATATGTGTAGCACAAGGAATATATCAAGGAATGTAAAAAAAAGTGTATTTTATACCAAACATATTTTACCAAAAATCGATATAAGTAATATTATTTATCGATAATTGAATCACCAAACAGAAATGCAATTCTAATGACAACTAGAGGTGCTACAGAATGGAACTGACTTTCTCGTAGTAACGTGTTCTAATATCCTTTGTGTGGACTGGTACTGAACAGTCTTGCTCTTCCATCTTTCCAGCTGCCATCTATCGCCGACTAAAGTACATTTTTTTAAACTTTTCTCAAAGTTTCAGTTTCCGAATAGTAAAACCGAAATACTATTTTAAGAATATTAAAGAATACTAAAAAACCTTGCACTAAATAGCAATTTTCATTGAAAATTTTGAGCTGTCTTTAAGAAAACTTCTTTAAGTGTTACTGTAAATGCGAAATTTGACGCTCCTTTTCGTACGAATATACTAAGCTTTCGAAAAACTTCATTTAAAGTAATTTGAAGAACTTCCACTCACAAATTCAATAATAAATAGAAATTTCTTGAAATGAGCATATTAACGGTGTGAAAGACACTGAAAAAAATAACATTTGTGTAATTTTTGAAAACCAAAAAAATGCACCAAAATGAACTTTACGTCATATCAAACAGTGTCATTACCACTATCTGTTGGAGAAAATTGAAGAAAAATTTTGAGCCATTTTGGAGAAATGGGCGTTTGAGCGTTTCTGAAAATCCGAAATTGAGCTCAATTTAACAAAAAAACTGTTTAGTTTCGGAGAAACTTTATTTGATATTATTTAAAGCACATGTACTCCTATCCATACCAACAATATAAAAAAATTGATGCCTTTTAGAAAAAAAATGTTTTTGTAATTTTTTAAAATTGTAAATATTGCGATATTGGACAGACAGACGAACAGACAGACAGACGGACCGACAGACGGACAAACAGACAGACGGACCGACAGACGGACAAACAGACAGACGGACCGACAGACAGACGGACCGACAGACAGACAGACGCACCGACAGACAGACGCACCGACAGACAGACGCACCGACAGACAGACGGACCGACAAACAGACGGACCGACAGACAGACGGACCGACAGACAGACGGACCGACAGACAGACGGACCGACAGACAGACGGACCGACAGACAGACGGACCGACAGACAGACGGACCGACAGACAGACGGACCGACAGACAGACGGACCGACAGACAGACGGACCGACAGACAGACGGACCGACAGACAGACGGACCGACAGACAGACGGACCGACAGACAGACGGACCGACAGACAGACGGACCGACAGACAGACGGACCGACAGACAGACGGACCGACAGACAGACGGACCGACAGGCAGACGGACCGACAGACAGACGGACCGACAGACAGACGGACCGACAGACAGACGGACCGACAGACAGACGGACCGACAGACAGACGGACCGACAGACGGACCGACAGACAGACGGACCGAGAGACAGACAGACAGACAGACGGACCGACAGACAGACAGACAGACAGACGGACCGACAGACAGACAGACGGACCGACAGACAGACAGACGGACCGACAGACAGACAGACGGACCGACAGACAGACAGACGGACCGACAGACAGACAGACGGACCGACAGACAGACAGACGGACCGACAGACAGACAGACGGACCGACAGACAGACA
>BLKR01009664.1:0-96624 GCA_011170035.1 Teleogryllus occipitalis
AATGGTACCAACTCTTTATTTAATTCAATGTTCGTCGCCAAGGATCGACATCGGAGTAATACATACGAGGATTATCCGGAAAAAAGTTTCCGGAGGTCAGGAAAAAGGAAACACAAATTAATGCAAATACTGTGTTACAGCAGTTACTGCACGTGTTGCGTTTTCTCGCATAATCACCACCAGAATTGAGACAATCATATTATGGGATCAACATTTGACTATACCAGAGGTCGGCAACCTTTCTGGAGTTAAGAGCCAGTTCCCCGTCAATGTGATTAGTTAGTTTTTTAAAGAGCCAATTATAAATATTTACATCAATAATATGTATTAGAAAAAATAATATAACCCTTATCTGCTGTGAAACTTGTATTTATTGTGAAATCAAAACTTATTTTGCGTAGTAACAGAACGTATGAGTCAACTTATTAAAGAAAACGGACAATTTTTTATAACTTAAAACAAAACTAATTGTAAAAACCTAATTTCAGTAGGTTGTATTGCTTTGCTTAAAATATAAATTAAATGATAAGATAACGTATTCAATAATGTCTAAGGTGCGCACATGCAACACATGTGGTAGTAAACAAATATTTTGCTGACATTATTCGCATTGCGTATTGGGATTTTTCAGAAAGTTTCTAAGGCTCATTACTTAAAGGAACTGAATTCGAAAACTAACATCTGTTCTCCCAGTGACCTCTCTTCTGTTTCTATTCGAATTGGTTTTGAGTGTGGTGTCGGTGAGTGTGGGGAGCAAGGTTAGCTAAAGTTTACATGCATGCGATCTGCCGCGCATTATGGTGTGTGCACAGGTTTATTATATTTGTTTGGCAACTGCAATATTACAGTTAATTTTTCTACCTGTACTATTCAACTACTCAAGAGCCATAAGTATCACTCTACCGAGCCGCATGCGGCTCGCGAGCCGCAGGATGCCGACTCTGGACTATGCGATGAATGGTCAAACCATGCCAGCGAAACTGCTGCAGATTTGTTGTGAGCTGAGCCGTGGGTGTCCATTCTATAGTCCGAATCTCACCATCAGCGATTTCCATCTTTTCTTACACCTTAAAGAATCACTGCCTGGTCAACTTTACGTGGATCACAATTACGCAGAGGTGCAACTGGGTGTCAAATAATGGTACCTATCCTTGGAGACAGACTTATACGACACAGGGAATCAAATACTGAACCTATGGTGTAACAATGTTTTTAAAAAATAATTTTTATTTCTCAATTTGTTCAAATTGGAACATTCGATGAAAATTTTAATATATTATTACAAATAATAGCATGCATGTATAATAGAAATGGGGGAAGATGCACCCTTTCTTCCCATCTTCTGAATTCAAACATTCATTTGACTTAAAATACTTTTATGTGACAAATCTGTAAGTTAAATATGGTTTGTATCATTGTAGTCTGCGTATGTCTTCGCTATTGTCCAGGACGTTGACGGCCAAGTGATTAGGGTGATATTCGAGTCTGTCTTGGTGTTTTGTGCTGTAGTTGGTCACTGTTTCGCACACCGTTACAACCTGTAGGTCATTATGCAGTTTTATTAAAAATATACCATCGTGCATTAGGTAGGAATCTGAGGACTTTGGACCAAAATATTTGTAGGATCTCTATATTGGATTGACTGGCAGTGCCTCGAAGTTGGATGCCATAAGTCCATGTTGGCTTAAGGATGGCACTGAATATAAGGATTTTATTTAGGAGGGGAGTTTTTACCTTTTATCCAATACTGTTTATGTAACTTGATATTTAGTTATTTTCCCTTTGTTTCGATATGTTTTTTTCATGTGAGTCGCTGGTCTAGTTGCATGCCAAGTATTGGACGGATTCTGCTTGTAATAGGTACGTATTGTTCATTTTGAAAGCAGGCAGTTATTATTTATTAGAGTGAATGTTACTTGAATAGATTTGGATTCGTTTGGTTTTAAACTCCAGTTCTTGAACTAGGACAATGTTTTATTGAGGTGGTTTTCCAGAGTTGATGAAGCTCCTTTTTGATCGTCGATGGATGCATGATTGCAGTCATGATGCCATTTGCTTGCAGTAGATTAGTTCTGAATAGGAGATACAGTACGGCTCCCAGAACACTTCCATGTGGAACTCCGGATTTAATTGGATGGGGAGTAGTGATATCTTTGTTAAGTTTCACTTGGAAATTCCTGTTTGTTAAGTAGGAGTTGGATAGTACGTACCATTGATGAGGTAGAAGTTTGTTTTGTACAGGAACCCAGGATGCCATACTTCGTCGAAAGCTTGGTTGACGTCTATAAAAACAGCAGAACAATATTGATTTTCTTCTGATGTTTTATTGATCATGTCGACTACCTTATGTACCTGTTCTATTGTGGAATGGCTTTTGCGGAAGCCTAATTGAAGACAAGAAATTGGTTTATGTTTATTCAGGCTCGGTCTTAGTCTCTTCAGCATTAATTTTTCAAAAACGTTTGAAAGGAGAAGTAGGATGATATGTGTATATAATATAGTTTCGTGTGCAGGCTTACCAGATTTAGGAATGAAGATGATTTGGAATATTTTACACTGTGAGGGAAAATTATATATTTTGAGAACTGCATTTAATATCGAGGTAGTCAGCTTTTTTGGGTAGGTTAAGGATAACATCTCTTATAAGGTCATAACCTGGGGATTTCTTCAAGGCAAGCGTATAATTTTTTACTTCTTTTGTTGATAAATGATAGATGAGTGGGGTAAGGTGTTGGGGATCCTGTTGATACTGTCATAAGACGAAGATCTGCCATTGCCTTTTCAAGTTCTCGCCTTTTTGTTAAGTTAATTCTTGATCCCCATAATTCGTTTCTGGCATTGAAATCACCTCCTCCTCCTACTACAATCTTGGAATAATCTTTAAATTCATCCTTTTTTATTTTATGTTTTGGTGGACAATACAATACGCTTACAGTGACGAGTCCATATGCATCTTTAATTTGGATTGTAGTACCTTGTATATGGTCTTTCTGGTATGCCGACCATATCTACTGTTTCATTGTTTTCTTTATTACTGTCAATCCACCATGCGCTGTACCATCTGGATGTACGGTATCATAGATGTAACCAAGGATTGATATGAAGGCCTCTATGAAATGCGTTTCTGACATTAGCATTATATTTATGTCGTTTTGTAAAACACTTCTAATTCTGATGGGCGCAGGGATAACTCATTAACATTCCATTTTTCAATCCAGTAGGCGTTTTTCATAGTTTGGTCATCAGCTTAATCATGAGATCGAGTAAAGAACTCATTTGTTCAGATTGTTTACTTATTATTTGCTCAAGTCGCTGGAAAGGCTTATTTGTTTGCGGGGTTAGACGATCAATTAATTTTTCATTCGTTGTTAACAGTGCTCGAGTATAAGTGCCTCGGGTGAATATCTGTAACTGGATTATCTATTTGTGGGAGTTCTTGAATGCTCGGGACATATTGTGTTGTTTCCCTCCTTACGCTTAACATTTCATGTGTCGATGTACGTGCGTCTAATTTCGCAATTCTTCTTCTGTGTTTTATTTCCTGGTCCTATATTTTGCAACCTTTGTAGTCAGCTGAGTGTTGGCCATTGCAGAGTGCGCATGTAGGCGGTATGTTGAATTCTTTTTTGCGTTTACTGGATTCATGGTTCTGCCCACACCTGACTCAGCGTGTGATTAAATCCTTGGCAGCGCTTGCACTGAACAATTTCTTTCTTCATACGTGATGGTTCAAATTTAAGTTTTGCGATGAGAAGGCTGTCGGTTTTGTGAATTTCCTTGCTGTGCTCGAGGTCAAGGAAGAATATTGGTAATGACTCTTTCGTGATTCTATGCTTTGTGTTATGTACTTGTCGCACTTTATGACCATTCTCTTCAATATATTTGGATACTTCTGAGATGTCTGCTAAACTGTGCATTTTTTGAAGTTCGGTTCATTTGGTATTGTAACTTGTATTGCGTCATCTGCCGGCGCCTTCCCGAACTAGGCGGTTCCGGGGTATGCGCGGATATATATCTGCCGGCGGCCCCCCGAACTAGATTGTCCCGGCGGGTTCGCGATATTTATCGCAAGTTCCAGAAAATTGTAGGCAGGCGCCCGACGAATTTATACTCGCGAGTATATACGCCGCGGCCGGTGGCCATGAGTCAGTCTGAAGTGGAAGCTGTACTGTGAAGTGTGTGCATCGCGGTGAACAGCAGTGCCGTGGATTGTGCTCAGTGACGTAAACTGTGGCCAGTGCAGTAGACTGTGGTCAGTGCGTAGGACGGAGGTCAGTGCTTAGTGCGACAGTACAAAACAAGTGAACAATGAAAATAAATAATGAAGAGAAGTGTAGTGAAAATAGAGAAACTGTGCCGTATCAATAAATAAGGAAGTGAAGACTATCTGTATATAAATCAAGTATTTTTAGCGTACCTTTAAGAAACAAAATAAATGGTTTTGTTAAAATAATATCTGTGTTCCAATCCATCACAGAATCGTAACAGTATGTATCAAATACATTATTATTTCTGAGATGTGACAGATCTGTAAGCGTTGGCACATGAAGGCATTATTCTGCAGTCATTGTCAATTGTTAACTTATAACTGTATTCACAGTTTTGTGTGGCTTTTTCAATGTTAGCTTTCATTTCCGGAATGCATGTTACTCCCGGCAGTACAATTGGAGACTTTGGCTCATGCTGTTTGTCCACTGAATGGGGCGCGAGATCTTTCGTGGCAACATTGTCTAGCTCTTGAAATTTATTGTACTGATCGGTTTCTACTTCACATTAAGATTCATAACCTCGTTGTTTTTCCTTTTTGTTTGATGAGACTTCACCACTTGCCACTCCACCAGTTGTTATTTCATTGTTCTATGTTGCCTTACTCTGTAACCTATGATATAACAAATGGCTCAATTCTAGTGGTAAATATGCGAAAAAATAGAGCAACATGTGCTATATCTGTTTCAAAAACGTTTCATGAAATAGTTTCCTTTTTGTTGCCTATCTTGGTAAACTTGCTCTCTAGACACGCCTCGTGTTTATCCGTTACTTGTGTCGTTTTCAGCTGGCAAATATGAAATCAGAATAGGACTAGCAATATTGTGAGTCATGTAGTCAAGGTCTTTTCACATGCCCCAGTAGTGATAAAACACTGGAGATTTTCCGCCCTTCGAAACTCGACTGCCCTGCCCGAATTAGAACCCACAAACATGGAGTTAGAAAGCTGCGTACACCAACCCCATGCTCAAGATACATTTAAAAAACAAAAATTTGTTTCGGGAAGTAGAATTTTCTTCGGTTGTGAAGCCAACTTGCACCATTTTTACTTTTTAGCCCTGACTTCAATGAGAAAGTATTGTGAATCGCACTTCGGAAAAAGGCGCATTTTCGACAGAAAAAAATGGTTAAATCTTGTTCTTATTTGTGGTCAATTTATTTCTAACACGTGTATTCAGACATCATGTATTGAGGGTCCTTGGTACGGAAAAATCGATTGACGTCAAAACATCTGTCCATCCGTCTGTAGTCAACGCTAAAATATTTGTAGTTTTTGCGTAATTTTGCGTGAAATATTGGCAATATTTAAACAATTATTTTCTCAGAAACGGCTACATTTTTAAATTCACTCCGCGTGTGTATCAAAAGAAGGTATTAAAAATTGGTGCTTGTTGCATTTTTGGCGAACTCTCAAAGTGAACAATGCAAAAGTATATTACTGAAGATGTAGATATCTGTATTAAATGAAATCTGTTGTCAAAAATAAGATAATAAAAAAAGGCCATTACTGAACACGTTTTAAAAAAAACTAGTGTTTTTTGAGTAATTTGTTTGAAGTTAATGCAAATTATAAAAAAAATATTTTTTCAAAGCCACTTTTTTGTCCGTTTTTTTACACGGAGAGGTAATGAACGCATAAAAGAATGGCGCAAGACTCATTTTCGTTGATTTCATTGAATATTCGAAGATGGCCAATTTAGAAATGGGAGAAAGTGTATGCTGTTGTAGCGCTATAACTTTTCACAGTTCATCACTTAAAGTTCATAATATTTTCAAACAACATCACGTAGATTTTTTTCAAATTCTTTATTACAATGCACTTCAACATTCCATGACAATCAAGGTCTATTTTACTGTTCTGCATTTAGCATTTCACAATAGTTTATTTCCAACTCTTTGTCTTACGTAACACATTCTCTCTCGTCATCATCCACAACCAACGTTGCTATGGTAATAAACATATGAGGAACAATATTCGTTAATTGTATACATGTTACAAACACCTCCCCTCTTTCAAGAATATTGGTCACTTTAGTTCCAAAATTATCTTAATCCTTATATTTGAAAGTTTTAACTATATGAAAATCTATGTATAATAAATTCTCTTAATTTATTACAACTCCATTAATCAGGGAACGAAATTGTAAATCCTCTACTTAAGTTTGTTTTACAATTACTTTTACATTTGTCCGCAGCTTCCACCGCCGTTGCCAGTGCCCGCCGTCATCGATACGGCCCGCTCCGCTTTTGTCTCTGTGAGGCACGCTCAGGCCAGCGGATCTGAGAGTTATAGAGTGCTCGCAGCGCTGGTGTTGCAATGCGTTCGCAACCGAGCACAGGGTAAGCACACGTTGCTTTCGGTTGCAGTGAGCGGCGCCTTTGCTTTGTTGTCAAATTCGCCTCGGTAAAACTTAAAGTCGCCTAGCACTTTGGATGGCGTCTGCAATTGCTTGACTAGCTGCGACATTCCTCATGGCAGTTATTATGGCTACTTTGACCACGGTGTTCCCGGACAGTCAAGAATTACTGTAATTCATGTTTCACTTGAATAAGTTAAGAGAAAGAGATGGATATGGTTTCTGGAGATGTTTTTGAGTTGTGCATCAACACAGGTCAACAAATGTTAACATTTAGTTTGCGTTATGAGTACCTATCTTGAGTTATGCAATGGTGATTGTTGAACGCGAATATAGCAATGAAAATATAATTTTGGCTCTGATTCTAGTTCTTGGAATAGTTACGATTACAATACATATTATTTATGGTACGCATTTTAAAAGTAGTTTGTGATCTCTAACCTTCAATAAACGCGCTTCCTTTTTTCTTTCGCCTTTTTGTAAAGACTAATCTCTGAGAGCGACCAGAAATTTTCAGCGAGAATATTCCTACTCCTCCTTTCTACAAAAGAAGGAAATGCCATTTGATAATTAAGAGCGAAGTGGAGTCTTGAACCACAGCTTGATGTTCAAACGAATAAAATACTTCAAATAGTTTTTGTTGCTCAGCATTAGCTGCTACATAGTTCGGTTGCCGGAACAGACAGAAGCAGGTAATACTCGCCGGCCGGCCGATGAATCTCGAAAAGGCTGCGAGAAACGGTCGTGTAGTGAGGTCAGTGACCATTTTCGCCTTTTGAGATTGAACACGAATATAAAGCTATACGAGCGTTTGTAGTGATCATAAAGGTCCGCATAATGGTGATAGGCCCAGCGAAGTCCAAATTAACATTGTGAAATGGTGGTGAGGGCTGAACCCGAAAGGATGGTAAATCGTCCATTTTTTATTCAAATGGTTGAGTTTGAGACATGAAACACGCGTTGCACTTTCGCAACATTGAACGCATTACTTTTGTTGAAGAAGGACTCAAAAACCTCTTCCTGATGTGAGCATGGCAAAGCAGGAAATGAGCATTACAAAATTATTAGTTGGGAGCAACCGTTGTTATATGAGTTCAATGGGCAAATCAGACCTTTGAATGAGAACACCTACGCTTAAAATGCCTCTATCATTCAAAATGGAGGTTAAAGGTGAATCTTACTATTTTTAGGGAGTAGTAGATTCTTGTGAGTGAGATGAATTTCATTTGAAACTTTACAGACTTGAATTAGTTTGATACATGCGCGGAGGGCTTTAGTTCGACCGATGAAAGTGGAATTGTGAGCTTGGCATTCTCCTACTTAGAATTGTTTATAAATCTTTAAATGAAAGCCTTCAGTCTTCAAGTTTTTCGGTGGGAATATTTCGACATGCATTGAAGTAGTGATTTTACAAACAATATTTAGCTCAGGAAACGCTGTAGGTGATTCGATAAAAGATTCAACCAGCCACCTTGATGGTTCTTGCGATAGCCATTCCGGACCAGGCCATCAGAGGTGATCGTTAAGTATTTCACGAGGTGAAGGTCCTTGAGAAATCTAATCCACAGAATTGTGACAGGAACTGATATGATGGTACCAGCAATCCGTAGTCAGATCTTGAACGTCTGCTACTCTGTTGGCAACGTTTTTAAAGCACTACTTGGAGATAAAATTATAAACGTGATATAGTATTTACCATACGAAGTGCAACAGTCTCCAGAGTACACTGGCGTCGCAAAATACATGGTATATTGCATAATGTGAAGTTAGAGGAGGAATTGATACTTGAGATGTGAATCTCTAATTGGTATGAATTAATAGCCTTTGGTGAACTATTTCTGGAGGAGTGCTTGAATCCCAACTAGAATTTTGTTTTCATAATGATTTGAACATGCATGTACAATTGATGATTAGTGAGATTAACCCTAGTGTGTCAAAAATGGTTGGCTTGCAACTGAGTAAAGATCTCTTTGGACAAGGGGCAAAGGAATCCGGTTGTGCTGATGGCCTCTGAAAGTGAAGATTATCTTCGGATGACTGTCATATTAGGCCCAATGACTTCATTGTGAGGAATACTTAATTCGAGAATTTGGGAATATTGTGAGGTTTGCGCAAATCAGTAGGGATGGATTGCAGAAATTCAGTTGTATTAGAACTCCAATTCCTGCGTTCAAAGCATGCCTTCGGCAATAATATTAGTAGTTTTCAACTGATCCAGATTCTTAGTTCCGCAAATTACGTAGCTGACATGCATATTGTTGTTACCGTTTGTTGAAGATAATAGAAACACATTTCCTGCGACTATAGTTAATTGCTTAAGAGTCCTGGTCGGGGGAAAGACGCAGGAGCTGAACCTTTTGACTATTAACAGAAAAGGCGTGAATGTTACCTTGAGGAGAATCCCTCCACAATATTTGCTGCCAGTGCCTGTGATCTGGATGAACTTGGGTGTACATTTTAATAATATCGGCAGTAACTGCTGCAGTGCTAAGTGTAAATCTTAATGCTGTATGCGTAATGAACATTTGAGTTTGCACGCAGAACGAGTTCGCGCGCGCTCTATATGGCAGCGACAGAAGTCGACGTGGTGGCACACGCTCCAACAAACGCCGAGCCGTGCAGCGGGCCTGAGCAGGCAGCGGCGCCGACTGCATATCAAGCTAGCCGGCGCCTGAGAACACATACTACTTTTGTGAGTGTTTTACCTTTAGTACTTTTTACCTTTCGGTACTGTAGTATCTTTAGTGATTCAGTATCTGCTACCCCGGCCGCGCTTATTTCCTCGGTTGATGCGCTTTTGGAGCTCTCATGATTTGGCTAGGTTTTTTGGACATCTGGGGAACGGTTACTAGCATTTGAACATGGTGTAACATGGTGTTATTCAGAAAATGATTAAAGATGATGAAGTTGATACTAGGTTGAATAAAAGTCAACTTACGGAATTGAAAACAGTGCTATTAGAATTCAAGGAAATATTTACTTCTCAACCAGGAAAAACTGAATTAATAGAACATGACATAGAATTAGAAACAGAAGAGAAAATACGGTGTCAACCATATAGACTGACTCCTCGACAAAAAGATATATTAAAGAAAGAGATTGATAAAATGATAAAGGGAGAAATTATTATAGAAGGAGATTCAGAATATATGTCACCTATGATCTTAGTCGAAGCACCAGGTAAAGATCCTAGACCGTGTGTAGATTACAGGAAACTCAATAAGATTACTAAAACCAAATATTTTCCCATGCCAAATATTGAAGAAAGGATTGAGGAAGTAGCAAATTCAAAATTTATTACTATAATAGATTTATCAAAAGGATATTGGCAAATTAAATTAACCGAAAAGGCTAGTCAATATGCCGCATTTGTAACACCATTCGGTACTTATAGACCTTTAAGAATGGCGTTTGGTCTGAAAAATGCTCCGTTCGATTTTTGTTTATTAATGTCAAAAGTCCTTCGGAATTTACCCTATGCTTTACCATATTTAGACGACATAGCAATTCTATCCGAAACATGGGAAGATCATGTGGCAAGGCTCAAAGAGGTTTTAAAAAGAATCAAAGAACATGGTTTGACTATTAAACCAACCAAATGTAAATTTGCTCATAGTAAAGTAATGTATTTTAGTCATTTAGTTGGTCAAGGACAACTGTCGCCATCAGAAGCAAAAATTAAAGCGATTTTGGATTTCCCGAAACTTAAGACTAAAACCGAGATTAGACAACTAATAGGTGTGATTTCCTATTATAGAAAATATATTCCCAATGTTTCAGAAATATTATCTCCACTTTCTGATCAAACAAAAGGAAAGGCAAAGAGGGGGAAAATTGTTTGGAACGATGAGTGTGAAAATTTATTTAAACAAATAAAAAAAATTAACTTCCAAACCTGTATTAATGGCACCTAATTTTGAAAAACCTTTTACGCTTTATACTGATGCATCAGACATAGGAATTGGGATAGTACTAAGCCAAAAAAATGATCAAGTGGAAGAACACCCTATTTTATATTTAAGTAAAAAGTTAAACACTGCTGAGAAAAATTATTCAACAATTGAAAAAGAATTTTTTGCCGTCGTTTATGGAATTCAGAAGTTGAAACATTATCTTGATGGAAATTTACCCTTTACTGTGGTTTCAGATCATAATCCTCTCAAATATATTAAAGAAAAAACAAATGCAAATTGTAAAATTTTAAGATGGAGTTTGATATTGCAAGCATATAATTTTCAAATTCAGCATAGACATGGTAAGGCACATGGAAATGCCGATTGTTTAAGTAGAGGTTTCGCAAATTCATTTCCGGACTAATCTAGTTGTCATGAAATAAGAGTTGTTATTGTATATGAATTTTTAAACTTTGATTATAAGATTTATAAATTTTGGCACCAAGGTGATCAAAATTCTTGAAAGAGGGGAGGTGTTTGTAACGTTTCAACTTCGCTGGCAGGTTTGCCACAAAGTTAACATAATATTTATAAACAAATATTGGAAACTGATATTTGGTTGTTAAATGTTACGATAGTAACAGGGAGTGTTGACAAGAGAATTGAAAGTTGTTGATAGAGATTGAGAGACAAAAAAGGATATGTTGATACAAAAATTGAATTAGGATTTGTATGTATCCTTTGAAAGGTTGAATAAATTGTTTTTTAAAAGAAACTATCTCATGTGTTACATGAAAAGTGAAGAACGTCACTAAAGATATTTAAATTAGTGACGATACAACATAATAAAGTGATGTTGTATGGATGTATAAATTTGTAACGGCAAGTTATTAAGGCAAGGTAACGTGGACGTTACAATGGTTATTCTCTCCCGGCGTTTTTTATTAATTTGGTATTGTTGGTACGAGTGAAAATTTGGAACATTGTATCAAGACTCATATAAGCTGTTGATATTTGTTTCGTCTTGTGTTGCTTATTTTTATACATTTCATTGGCGAGGAGAGTAAAAATGGAGAGTCTTTCGAATGCATCGGAGTTCACGAAAGTGCTACAAGTGATACAGTAGAAGCAACTGCTCCTGCAACAACAGCAGTTTATGTAACAACAATTGCAGCAACAACTGCAGTTCCAGAAGCAACAGCCAACCGCACAGGATCAGCAAGCTACATCAGCAACATCAAGAAGCGTTGTTTAAGGCTTTCCAGTCTGTGAGTCCCACCATCGGAGCGAGTACCGGCCATTCTCATCATTCCAACCAGCCAAGGAATGTTGGACGGATTATGTACAGTTTGGAACAGCAATGGATGTAGAGTATCATGGTTAGCGAAGAGATAATGAGAGCGGCATGTTTGAGATACGAAGGCTGTATCTAGTGATGGCAAATTTTACCAAAACATCGCTACATCAACATTTCGATACATCGCTAAAGGGTTTTCGATGTCTACGAAAACGATGTTTTAATTATAGACTAATAAACATGCTATTTTCCTATCCATTATTAATTACAGTACGAAAAGGGATATATTTTATTGTTTGCTTACCATCATGTCAGTAGTATGTAAAAATGATTATCGAATGTAAAGGATAAAATTAACAATAAAGAACATTGTGTTTCGCTTTCGATTTCGTGTTTCACTGTCGATTCAGGCAATGACACGCCTGACGATAACATACATTCATAACACGAGCAGCTTCCAAACTTCCTCAGATTGCGCAGGCGAAATGTGTAGCGTGATAAAGAGGATGACACAAAACAATGATATTGCTGTGGATTGCTACTACTCTACAATGTGCTTAAAATCTTTTATTTAAAAAATAAAAAAACTCGATGTTTTTGCAATAAAATGTCGATGTTAAGAAAACATTGAAAGCAAAATATCGATTTTTTGCCATTCCTAGGTGTATCACCGTGAACTTGATAAAACATTTATTTGCAGGGAGCGATGTGCCAAAACTAGATTGGGCAGAGATCAAGGAAGCGCTTAATAAACATTATGTAAAATAAATCATATACTGTTGCGGCTATGTTATGTTTTTCCCCAAAACGAAAGGACGATCAAACGGGTAGTAATTGGATAGCAGAGCTAAACGGGTTAGTGCAGAAACGCGAGTTTAAATGTCCTATGGAGTAGTGCGATAAATTATATGCCGAGACATTGATTAGATACGTCATAATATTTCATACAGCGGAAGAAATGTTTAGGCTCGAGGCGTTAAGAGACACCAATCCAACGTTGGGGTATGTGCAGCGGATTGCGGCAACATATGAAGTGACGCGACACATCGCGGCGTATTACATATGAAGGGCAACTGTGCAAGATCGAACGCAGTAAAAATCAAAGCAAGAAACAAGATTTTGTGGTCGGCAGTGTCGACGCCGAAGACAGCAGTGCTTGCAGGGCTGTTAGCCACGCGCTGATACGGGTAGTAACAAGCTCCGCGTCGGCGACGATAGTAACCGCGGCAAGAGAAGTAGTGACAGTGATTACGAGGGCGCAGAGCAGGCACACGCTGATAAGAGAAGGGTTACGCGTCACACGAGTGTAGGCAATATACAGTAAAGTGACTAAAAGAAGGGCGTGGAAATAATGCAAGAATCGTGCTAAGTTCCACAGTAGAGAGAAATGCAAATGACGAAGGCATATGGAGTGTTTGGTGCATAAAAGTAGGACACATTAAAGAGATGTGTAGACCAAGACACAAAGTGAGGTAAAGAAAAAAGGTAAGAAACATGAAAAAAGAGGTAGATTCAGTAACAGTGTCCTTAATGATAAGGGGCAAATTAGGTTGTTTGTGAACTTGCAGCCTGTCAAGGTGGAAGTGCCTTTTCAGATACCGGAACCATAGTAACTTTAATAAACTTGGATACGTACAAATGATTACTGGCTCCAGTGGTTGTTAAAGGGGACAAAGCGATATTGTAATTGTATTGTTGACAAAGCGGTATTGTAAAGCAGTAAAGTATTCGGACTTGGGAAGCGTCCTATTAAAGTGTGTTAGGAAAATTCAAAATACAGGCTAGTTACAAAAGCAGAAAGGCAGACTTGGAATTGATAGTAAGACGTCAATAACCTCATACGACGTCACTAACGAGTTAGGCCTCGAGAGATTTCAACGCCATGGGATTTGGCATAGTGGATCAAGTTACTGCCGTGCCGGAAAGTGAGAAACCAACATTAATGGAGAAACTAAAGCGAGACTTTGCGGAAGTCTTGGATTTTGGTTTGGAAGAATGTAAGAATGTTCAAGCGTACTTCGAACTCAAAAAAGAAACAAGCCGAAGTTCTGCAAAGCTAGATTGGTGCTGTGGGCAATAAAAGACAATGTAGAAAGTGAATTGCACAGGTTATAGCATGAAAACATAATCATTAGAGTAGCAACTGGTAAATGAACCAATCCATTGGTAGCGGTGAAGAAGACTAATTGGGGAAAACATCTTTGGGGATTTCAAAAGTACAGTGAACGAGCAGATGAGTTCGAACAGTATCCCATACCAAAGCCAGAATTTTTGTTTAATACGCTAGCAGGTTGTTTACACGCAGGTACCAGAATTTATTCAAATTTGGACCCTAATCTCGAATATTAACAAATATAGCCACTCTTTGCTACGAATTAACAGAAAAGAGGGAACATTTCAAACTCCCCGCGCCTGAGATGGGTTTTATTTTCCCTTAAAAAAAACGCCGACTGCATTACAGAGAAAAAAAATAATTTGTCTGCCAATATTCGCTCGAACTTCTTCACAGATGGGCATAAGAGCGCTCCACCTCCCCGGGCGGCACCGCGCCAGCAAAGTCTTCCATTGTCGACATTCGAAGAACTTGGTTCCTTTCCATTAAGACACTGCGGGGGCACATTGTTTGAAAATCAACAGCCCAGCCATCTGTGTGACGCTTGTGATAAATCGAGGAAATACGCGCGTGTCGACTGCACTGAATGCTGAATCATTTATGTACGATGGGTGTCCAGTTTTCGAAACTATATTCTCCATGAGTCGCATTTTGGCGCGCCGGAGCAGAGCGAAACATGCGTTGCTTCATGCACTCATAAATAATAGGATAACATAAGAAAGCTAATCGATTTCCTTTCGCCCAGGAACAGTTAACATGGATATTTTTTTTCAATATTTAATGTTAAAAGCAGATTCTAGCGCCAAGATGTGCTAAAGTTCATGCTTTTCGTTTTTAGAATCTTCTCATATACTAAAGCTCAGGAAGATGTTTTCGCGGATCTTGTGCACAATCTATGCAGCTCTCCCACAACTCTATTCGCCGTCTTTAACACGGGTGGTCAGCAATTTACGAAGATTGACTTGATGCCTATTTACGAATACTCTGGATAAGATGACTCGTAGTAAACCCTGGATAAGATGACTCGTAGACAACATAATAGACTCGAAAAAGCCGGGAAGAACATGTAGCCAATTTGAGCAAGTTGTTAGCCGTGTTAAAAGAAAATGGGTTGAAAGTATAAAGGGAATAATGACTTTTTCAAAGGGGAAATAGTTATTTTGTGTCACAGGCTGGATGGGTCTGGTTTGCGCCCACGCAACACCACATTGAGGCGATTAGAAAATTACCACCCCCACCAACGTGAAGCAGTTTATAGGCTTTTTTAGCTAAGGTGAATCATTTTAACAAATTCATTGAAGGCTATTCGACAATAACCGTACCTTTAAATGCGCTGAAAAAGTTTGTTTACTGTTGCACATACGTTTTCTGTAACTCGGAAATGAAAACATCTAGTTTTTGAAATGTTCATCTGTCGCTTTTTTAATTTATTATTATTATTATTATTTATCTTTCAACTATTAATAGTTAAATTGTGGAAGGGATTCTGAAACTCAAGAAAGTGTGCGCAGATGATTTTCTCTCCCATACGTCACATAGTTTTTTTACTGCTCTTGACTAAATAAATATCTAAAGAAGAGCGTGAAATTTGAATGGTCACAGGAGTGCGATAGGGCCTCACAGAAGCTCGAAACAGCCATAACGAACGCAACTCAACTAAACCATATCAACCATTCTCTCCTGATAATTTTGATTACTTTGATATTGCTTATGGTACGAGTGAGATTTTAGAACATATTAACAAGGCCCAAATAAACTTATTTATTACAACTTGTGTTGCTTGTTTGATACATTTCACGTAAGAAAATCGAAAACAAATCAGGTTGATTGCTTGTTCCTAGAGCAAGTAGGGCCTTTAAGGAAACATTGTTAGAAGTGGCAGCTGAAAAGTCAAAAAAAACTCTTTAATGTATTGCTAGAGACTGGCTGATGCGGGATAATGAAATCTAACGGCGAGGGCAGACACATTACGAGATGCATATGTCTTAGATTCTGACTGCGACAATCCGATCTCAAACACTTATTGTTGTTTATTCTCTTTTCGAGAGTAATAAATTATTTGTGGTCTTGTGTTCGTGAAGTTTCCAAGGATTGGGAAGCTGATTTGGGACGTTTTACAATGTATCTATCAGAGACATCTCGGGTCGCATTTTCAACAAAGTGAGCATCACAAAAGGAATATTCTTTGTAGGAAGGGAAGTTGTAAAGAGTTTCTAACTCCCAAAATCTCGAAAGTTGGTTTGGCAAATCAGTTTCTGAAAAAATAAAGGCAGAATAAACTGACGTGTTATTGGAGACCGCTTCATCAACAAAAAGTGGATTCTTATTTGGTGAAGGCGATGTTGGAAGAAACCGGCCGATAACATACTAAAAGTGAATTCTGTGTAGAAGTCATGTTTTTGGCAATTATTTGCCCCGGACATTGTATTTTGGGCCAAACCTCAGAACATAATAGTAAATAAATGTATTTGGAATCTATAAATCTCGTTAGCTAGTATAACTTTGGTTGTAAGTTCCATTCTCAAATATTAATATGATTTTAGGGCATTCGCGTAGGCGCAAAGCCAGAAACATTTGATTTTAATTTGATTTCCTATTTATCGAAATGCAATTAGACTTGTATAGACACCATATTTGGAGTGGGTGGTCGTAACGCTTGATAATTGAACATGAGTATGTATACTCTTCAATTGAAGAGTTTAAAAAGATCTTTCTATAATAATATTTCAATTTGATCCAGTATTTAAATGCTGTCACTTTGGTTACGCAACCGTTAGCGTCAGCAACTATTACGCAAGCACTTGCCATTAGACATTGCGTATCGGAAGTAATAAAGTAAAACGCACATTTCATGATTAGTATTATTCAAAACACTATTAACTGTAGCAGAAGTTGTTGCTCTAGCAATGGAAACTGAAGTATTTGCGTTCGTCGTACGACGTAAGATAGCGCTATATCTTACAAGGTGTAGCAGGTGACACACCTAGTTACAAAAAATGCAAGGATTGACTGATGTAGAGGTAGATGTTTGATTATCATGATTATAGCAAGATTTAAATTTGATAGCACCAGATTTCGCAAAGTGAAATTGAGAATTAGTTGTAATTTGAGCTATTTTAACGCGAGATCCTGTGAATGTAAATAATATTATAAAGTGGGATTTTTCGGCCTGAATTGAAGATTCACAATCTTTGACATGTACATTGGGTAAGGAATTGAAATATTCTTGAAATTAATAGCCCCAATTCATCAATAGCTTCAGTGGCTTCAATGCATTGTAATTACTAACGAAATGATCTAAGAATGCTTGCAGAGAAGCGAACTTATTCTTTTCAATTGTAGGAGGATTGAAAATATTTTCATTATGATTGTTCGCAATCAACTTATGATTGTGGAAGCGAGTGCACAATGTTTTCCAAGCAACATCAAAATTAACTTCAGAAATGGGAATGTTGAATGTGAAAATGAACGTCAGAATGGGAATGACAGGAGCAGCATCAGAGCTCAAAGTTTCAAATATTGAAATTTATCATCAACTTACTGACATTGCAGTACTGATATTGAAGATGAGGAAGAAGGATCAAATTTTTCTTTTAATTTAATTTCAAATTTTTAACTTAATAAATAGTTTAAATTTAACACACACGTGTAGATAAGATTTAGTGATTGCGCGATATCCTGATTCCTGCTCACGTCCGGGAAACTATTTGATCGTCGAGTGCCCCAAACGTGGCATTTTTTTGGTGTTACAATTAACGAATTGTAAGGGAAAAGGTCTGTAAGCTTCAAAGTTTCTAAAAAAATAATTTGTCTGGTAATTTGTGCCTTGAGAGGGCCGCGATTGGCAATAAACTATTGAAATTGGATTCGCGTTCCGTCATTCTTACATGATAGTACCAAGAAATTCACAGATGCAAAATGTTTGCCCGCGTAAGACGATATATTTAGCAACTATTGTATGCTCACGAAAAAATATGAGCGATTTGCCCGCTTGAGATGATAGGAAAAACAATTTGGTTTACATTAAGAATGTTGCGGCAAATAACACATGAATTAAGATTGCAAATAGACTTGAAACACAAATCATGAATGAAATGATACAAGATGAATGCGTGTATGTGTGTGTGTATAAACATACATACATATACACTCGTTTTGAAGGTGTGAAGTTTTCCCTGTTTTACGTTTTTTCTAGAAGTTTTACAGTTTTGAATGGCGATGACTTGCGGCATATTTTCAGTATGTTTCCAATTGCTGTCTGTACTTCCAAGTTTTGGATTCGGATAAAGCGCGTCAAAGTATATAGAGAAACATGTGTCAAGTCTTTGGGACTAACAACTTTTGGCTTCTGTAGAATATAACGTTACAAGATATCAATCTATTATTCACATGTGTTTTTCGCGATTAAAAAAAACTGGCGCATTTCTGGCTTGTGATTCAGCGCCGAATACTTTTGGCTTCTTTAGAGTATAATGCTACAAGACACTAATATAATATTCAAATGTGTTTTCCGCTGTTAAAAAAAACTGGCGCAATTCTGGCTTCGGATTCAGCGCGTCGACCTACACAGAGAAACACGTGTCGAGTCTTTGGGACTGAATTTTTTGAGTGCTTTTGTAAGTAATGGTTGAAACGTGCCCCGAAATTCCAACCAAAATGCAGCCTTACCAAAACTGGGTTTTGCGAGTTCTGGCTATTTGATATGTTACGTTACCGTTACGATAATCAAGTGACTGAGATTGCAGTTCTGATATTGAAGAGGTGGGAGAAATATCAAAGTTTTCTTTGCCTTCTTTAATAAGCAGTTTAAATTTGGCAAGCGCGTATAGATAAGATTCAAAAGCTGCACGATATTCTGATTCCGGCTCACCATCAGGCAAGCTCTCAATTTGATTGTGGACTGCCTCAAACGTGGTACATCCTTTTTAGAGATTATTTTGTCTTACAATTATTGAATTGTAAGAGAAGGTCTGTAGGTTTAAAAGTTTCTAAAGAACTTAATTTTTCTTGCAATTTGTGTTTTGAACGGTCCGCGATTGGCAACAAGCTAATGAAGCTCGGATACTCGTTCCGTCATTATTGCCTGATATAAAGAAATTCACAAACACGAAATGGTTGGTGGTCGAAGAGTGACCAGGGCCCTGGTGGGGAAGGCCAATGCCTATAGCCCTATGCCATTAAATGCTAGAGATGCCCTCTTGTAATTGGATACTCCGACAGAAGAGCTTTGAGAACAGCGGTCAAAAGTGGAGTATGGCCAGCAAGCGTAGTCCCTCTCTCCTCCTTGTGGTGGCCCATGGGTGCTCTCTGAAGTAAAACTCGAGTAGCTAATGAGAGAAGGGTGAAGGCGAGTCTACGGCGCCTTAAAATGGGAACACTGGGCTAAGGGAAGGAAAACCCTAACAGAAAACCAAGGGGGGAAGGAGCTCTTCAGGCATAGCCAGTTCTTCTAGGGGAGAAAACCCTAAAGAAATCCTGCAGGCCAGAGACAGCAAGATTGGCAGCCCCAACCACCGTGCTAACTCTGCGCAGAGCCCGTAACGCGGCCAGGGACATATTAACTTACTTACAAGCAAAGTTCGAAAACGCCGGTCCGACGTGACAAACATGGCAAGATAATGGTACAACTCTTAATAGGAACATAGAATGTTAGAGGTCTTAACAACAAAGAAGCTGAATTTCTGGAGGAAATGAAAAGAAAGAAAGAAAGCAAACATTATGGTTAACACAGAAACAAACTAGAGGTGCTTCAAAATGCCACAGAAAATTTAAAATTGTAAATATGGTACGCACTATTGCACGAAAACTCCTAAAATTTTACAGACGTTTTTAAGAAGATTTTACAGAATTTTACAGAATTTCACAGTCGGACGGACAGACAGACGGACACATGGACGGGCGGACATTTGGAAAAGAAGCCACTTTTTCGGTATCAGGGGACCCCAAGACATGTATTTCTGTTGAAATCTCGAAATAGATTTTTCGCAGCATTGTAACTTTCTCTATACTATATATATTACTCCGTATCCACGTATGCATACGAGAAAGTAATAAGAAATTAAGAGGTTCAAAAGATATAGATAACCACTATCATGGAGTAGAAAAAACTAAAAGAGCGTCGGCAGGAATTGCAATGATTATAGACAATAAATGGAGGAAAAATGTAAACAGTTATACATTCGTGTCAGAAAGAATCATTTCCATCAGAATTAAAATAAAAAGGGAATTTTTATTAGTGGAGTGTATGCATCAGAAGAAGGAAGAAAAACAGAAAGTAGCAAATTTTACAAATAACTACAGCAGGTTATCGACAAAACAAACCCCAATGATTAAGCGGCAACTTCAATGCCAGAATTTGCCGCAATCCAATGAAGAATGTAATGGGGACTGAAGGCGAACAGGGAAAAAATGAAAATGGAAAACTCAGATATTTTGCAACCTTCAATACACTAAGAATAACAGTTTCTTCCGAAATTAAGACATCCACAAATACGTGTATTTACACGTGGGCTACCGGAGTCTTAAGAACGATTATATACTACTTCTTAGTATATAAAAAAATGGTACTGTGGGTCACAGATACAAGAGTTATTAGAGGTTGTGACGTGAGTACTGACCACTTTCTTCTAGTATGCACATTACGATTATCAGAAAGATTGGTTAAAACTATGAAACGGGAATGTTTTATTGGTAGTGCTTTTAAAACGTTTAAAGTGTACTTGCTAAAAGACAAAGGAATTCAAAATCTCTACCAAACATGATTAACACAGTATTTGTTGCAGAAAATAACGAATGAAAATATTGACGAGGAATGGAATAATATTAAATATTGTTACAAAAGCTGCTTTGTAAGCGTTAGGTACAAGGAAAAAGAAGTACAAGAGAAGAGGTTTGAAAATCTGGAATGAAAAAATTGAAACTATAAGAGAAAAGAATGCGTTCTTAGCGAAGCGAACACGAAATCTAGCAAAAAGATAGTCCGACAAGCCCAACAACAATCTTGGGAATAATTTGTCTCAGACTTAGAGCATGACATACATGGAAGACAGTGGTCAGCATACAAAATTTTAAAATTTCTGTAAAAAGGAGGTACATCCCAAACAATATAAAAGGGGAAGAATGGAAAGAACATTTTCAAAATTTATGGTACGATGATAATGCCCACGAAGAAAAACCACCAGACGAGAAAATTGAAACCGACCTAGTAACAATAGATGAGCTAGAGGTAGCAATTGCAACAATGATACGTCGAAAAGCTTGCGGACTGGATGAAATAAATTTAGAGCTATTTAAGTATGGTGGTGCCCTTGCTAAATTTTGGCTCCTGCACCTTTTAAATACGTGCTGGTCAAAACATCTACCATTAGAATGGAAGCAAGGAATGGTTACCCCTATCTAAAAGAAAGGAGACAGAAATAATTGTTCCAACTCTAGAGGTTGTTGAATTAAAAAAGTTCATTTAGTTTCTTTTGTTTTCTCGAAGATGTCTGTTGCCATGCCATGTTAAACTTGTTGATTTTTATCCAGTTTGTCTTTTGTACCCGTCAAACGTTCTTGACTGTAATAAATAATATTAACAGAAGCAGTGCTTCGTGTTCTATCCACTGATTTTAATATGGTAGCAGAGCGTGGTTGTCAGCATGGAATTCCAGGGGATTGAGAAGCTACGAGGCGCAGACAACTGGAATCTATGGAAGTTCGTGATCAGAAGCCTTTTGCGATGCACTGAAAATGCGTACGAGGTATGTATTGGAGAAATCACGAAACCGGAAGCACTGGCGGCAGGAGCTAACGCAGAGGCGCAGGCAGCACATAATGCTAGTTTGAAAATATGGGACCAAGCGGATAGATTGGCCAGTCAAATCATTGGTCCATCGAAAGTAAAGCTATGTCGTTGCTGGTGACACGCGAAACTGCGAGAGATATGAGTCAAATTGCTTGCCGTTTACGAACAGCAAACGAAACAGGCTGGTCTCACTGTACAAGCTGAATTCTTCAACTTCAGCATGGACCCAACAGACGACCTTCTTTCACACATTGCAAAGTTCGAAGGACTCGTGTTACGGTTACAGCAGCTGAGAGTCAAGCCAGTTGAATCATCGCTCATGGTGAATCTGTTGGACACGCTACCGGACGATTACGAAAGCCTGCGGTAGGCCTGATGGGCTAGACCGGACGACCAGAAGACTTAAGCCAATCTGGTGAGCATTTTGATGTCGGACGACAGGGGGCGCCAGCAGCGAGTTGCCAAGCGCGAGGAATTGGTGGCGCTTGTGGCGAGTAGGGACAAGATCGACGGGAAAGGTAAACAAAAAGCATTCAGGAATCCATCTAACAAGGGTACAGAAAAGAAGCCGTCATTTCGATGTTTCAATTGCAGAGTCGTCGGTCACATGAGTCGAAACTGACGCAAACCGAGGTGGAACAAGGACACTGGTGACTCGGTGTCCAAGGACAGCAGCAAGGATCATCAGACAACAGGGTTCATCAGCGAGGTCCTGAACACGGAGCTGAACAATGAAGTGTGGATCATCGACTGGTGCGACAGATCATCTGACGTTTCGTCGTGAATGGTATTCGTCGTACGAAAAGTTCACGTCGCTGGTGAAGATCCACATCGGAGACAAGTCAGTCATGACTGCTGAAGGATGCGGAACAATACCTTTTGAAGCAGAGGTCAATGGTGTGTAGTTGCCATGTCATATGGAAAACGTATTGTATGCACCTGGTGCTTGGAGGAGTTTGTTCTCTGTTACATCTGCTCTAGACAAAGGCTTGTCGTTCAACTCATCAAAGTCCTACTGCGAGTTTACCAAAGACGCTGTCGTCAAAGCAAAAGGCATCCGATATGGGAAATTGTTCAGGATGGCAATACGAGTGCAGTTACCTGCGGCGGCACGGGACAAAGAAGTCAACGTAGCAGTGAAGGAGTCATTCCAACTGTGGCACGAGAGACTTGGGCACCAGAATAAGCGTCATGTTCTGAAGATTCTGCAGCTTAATGGGATCGAGGTCAGCAAGAGCGACGAGTTTTGTGGAGCATGTGTCGATGGCAAGCAGTATAGGGCGACTTTCCACTCTCGACACCAGCGAGCAACTGTTTGTGCGGAAATTATGCATGCTGATCAGTGCGGCCCGATGGAAGCGGCTTCACTCGAAGGGGCCAAGTTCTTCGTCTGTCCCTTGGCTGTCCGGGACAAGCCGCGTCGATTTTCTCGTAGCTGACGTTTCGGCCAGCATATTATGGCCTTCCTCAGAGCGTACTGCTGTCAAATGGCTCGCGTGACCGCCTTATAAGGAAGACAAGGGGGTGACCAGGAGTGGTCAAGGTATCGGCCAATAGGAAGCCGGCAGATGGTATAGGATTGGCGGAGGAAAAACCGAGCTGTAGCGGGAAAGGGGGGGGGGCAGGTGGATGCGTGGGGAGGGTGGCAACAGAATGAGGGAGACATTTTGAAGCGGATTAACATAAAAAGAGCCGAAAATTGGTTGTGTAGAGCCGTCTGAGAGGCAAAGGACAAAACAGCCAATCGGCGACCGTCATTGGTCAACCGTGGGGGGGGGTGTCCCCTTGGAGAGGTACCTGATTGGCGGGTCGTGAAAGCACGTTTCCAGGCGGAGCTGAGGCGCAAACCATCGTCCCGATTTAGGGTAATGGGCCTCCTTGATATTTCTAGGGCCTCTTTAATGGCTCGTGGCCACCAACGGTCCTCGCAGCTAATTGTCCGGGTCTTGTTGAACTCAATGATCAAGTAATCAAGTACTTCGTCTGCTTCACGTGCGATTACTCCAGGATGCGGTTCGTGTACTTTTTGAAGGAGAAATTCGAGACAGCAGAGAAGATCAGGGACATGTTGCAGCTCATCAAAACGAGCTTCGGGCTATCTCTGAAATAAATTCAGTGTGATGGCTGGAATTCGACAACGCATCGGTGAAATTCCTGAGCTGAGCGGTACGAGACTCGTAATCGCAAACCCTTACACTCCGGAGCAAAACGGCTGTGCAGAGCGAACCAATAGAACTGTTGTGGACTTGGCTCGCACCATTCTTCTCGCCAAGGATCTATCGAAGATTCTCTGGGCTGAGGCGATTAATACTGCCGTGTTTGTGCTGAATCGAGCTGGCCCTAGTACCGTTGACAATAAAACGCCTTACGAATTGTTTACAGGTCATACTTGGCGCTTGGAGCAGTTGCGCGTCTTTGGTACCGAGTGTTTTGTGTACGTCCCGAAACAGCAGAGGAAGAAGTGGGACTCTAGGAGTCAGAAGGGCACGTTTGTCGGCTACCAGGCGGAAATTGACGGGTTCCGAATTTTGGTGCAACCAGGGAACCAGGTCATTCGGAGCAAGAATGTCATCTTCGCGCCAGAGACTATTGGGAAAATTCAGGCACTTTTTCCATCCGATGTCGACAATAAATCGATTGAGGATTTCTGACTTGCCAGGATTGATCCGGAGGCGGACAACTTCGACGATTTCTACGATGAAGCAGTCTGTACACCCGAGGAAGGTGACGTCGCACCTCGCCAATCGACCGCATACGGCAATGAATCACCATCCGGGAAGCACATTCGGAACCGGGCATCGCTGAAACCACCCGATCGCCTAATTGAATCTATGATCTGAGGTAAGTGAGCCGAAAAGTTTCCAGGAGGCGATGGCGTCAGCCGAACAACAATATTGGAAAATTACCATGGAGAAAGAGATGCAATCTTTGGAACAGAATTTGACTTGGTCTCGTCCAAATGCCAGAGGGTCGAAAGGCCATCTCCAACGGTTGGGTGTATCGAATCAAACGAGATGTCGACGGGAATATCGCACGTTATAAAGCTCGCCTTGTTAGAAGTTCGTCAGCGCAACTTCAACTCTCTTCAGTCAACGCAAGGGTGTCGATTACGCTGAAACTTTCGCACCTGTGGCCCGTTTCGACACTGTTCGCACCGCGTTGAGCATTGCCGCCGTTGAAGGAATTAAACTCCAGCAGTTCGACGACGAGTCGGCATTCCTCAATGGCGATCTGGAAGAGGAGATTTACATGCATCAACCGCAAGAGGTGTGTGTAAGCTCAGGAAGAGTTTATACGGACTCAGTCTCCATGAACCTGGAACAAAACTTTCAGAGACGTGTTGATTGGCTACGGCATGACTGAAAGTGCGGCAGACCCTTGTCTATTTTATCGTCAGACGGGTTAGTCCAAGTTGGTAATAGTCCTGTACGTCGACGATGGATTGGTTACTGCCACAAGCCAAGAGGAGATCGACGAGTTGTTGCGGATGCTGCAAGCCAACTTTAAAATCACGGTGGCACCAGCTGGACATTTTCTGAACATCCGGATCAGTCGTCAGGAAGATGGTTCAGTCGTTATAGAACAAGGCTCTTAGGCAGAATCCGTGCTTCTTCGCTTTGGCATGGCTGGTCTTTTTCAAGAGATTGCTCCATTGAAGAAGGTTCCACTACTCTTGGTCGACAGCGCTAGTGCGGTCAAACTTGCCAAGAACCCCGAATTTCATCGACGATCTAAACATTTAGATGTTCGACACCACTACGTGCGAGAACGAATTCAGCAAGGGCATCTGCATATCGAACATGTACCGGGAGAGCGTCAGAGCTGACATTCTAACGAAACCTATTCCTCGAGAGCATTTCGAGAATCTTCGTAGCCTTGTGGGAATGGTAACAAAAAAATTGTAAATTATTCTGATTTGGAAGAAACTAAAGTTTTAGGGGTGGGGTTGAAGAAAAAACCTTCATTTAGTTTTTTGTGTTCTCTCGAAGATGTCTGTTGCCATGCCATGTCCGTTGCCATGTTACACTTGTTGACTGTTTTTTTATCCAGTTTGTCTTTTGTACCCATCGAACGTTCTTGACTGTAATAAATCATATTAACAGAAGCAGTGCTTCGTGTTCTATCCACTGACTTTAATAGAGATATTAGATTGTTAAGCACTAGCTACAAAATATACGCTAAAATAACTCACGCAATTGCCGAACAAATACTTCTAGAAGAACAAAATGGTTTCAGGAAGGGAAGGTTCTGTATAGACGGAGTATTCATTCTCAGATTATTGAGAAACGCCGAGAAACGAACCTAGCAACACACCTTTTATTCATAGACCTGGAAAAGGCTTTTGACAGAGTAATAAGGCGTACACTCTGGACAAGCATGGTAAAGAAAAGATTACCCAGAAAGTTAATAGAGGTAACAAAAAGCATGTGTGATGAAACATATATGTAAATCTTCCGAATACAAAGAGAAGAGGGTATTTGAAAATAAATCAAGGGCTTAGACAAGGGTTCCCACTATCACCTACATTGTTTAATATATATATATATATATATATATATATATATATATATTAAACAATTTACACAATGGTTTAATACACAACGGTTTACACAATGAAGGAATTTCAATTGAAAATACAAAAATCAACACGCTTTTGTTTGCAGATATAATTTTGGTCACTAATTGTGAAGAGGACCTCTAGAAGTTAACATTTAAATTAAAAAAGAGGGCAACGGAATATAATAGTAAAATATCGTTCAACAAAAGTGAGACTATGGCTTTCAGAGATAAACAACATCCCATACGAACAAAAACAGTAATAAAGTGCATCACTATCGAACAAGTATCCCAACTTCCAATACTTAGGATGCAACATAACATATCTTAATGACATTGACGATCAACAAAAAAATCTAAATTTCAGGCTATCTGTGACACCATAAAACAAACATTGGGAAAGGAAGCTCGAAAACAAACCAAACTCAAGCTTTATACAACAATGGCCACACCTACTCTCTTGTATGGATGCGAAACATGAGTAGCAACATCAAGAGAAAACAAAAGAATTGGTGCAGAAGAAATGAGATTTCTGGAGTATGTGAAGGGATGCACATTAATAGATTATATTAGAAATGAGGATATAAGAGAAAAATCGGGAATTATCAGATTACAAGAAAAGATAAATACATGTAGAAAAAAACTGGATAGATCATTTACAAAGAATGAACAATGAGGGGTTGCCCAAGCAGGCCTATTACTACCTCCTAAAAGGAAAAAGATGTAGGAAGACCAAAGTAGAGATGGCCTTCTCTAGACAACTTTGCCGGAACAGGCTAGATCAGCCTAATCCATGCTGCTGCTGATGATGGCGAAATTGTTGTCCGCGTGATGCGATGTCTCTAGCAGATATCGTACGTTCGCGAGAAGATGAGGGATTTGTCCACTTGAGATGTTCGGAAGATCAATTTGGTTTACATTCAGAATGTTGCGGCAAATAACTTGTGGTAAATATCACATGAATTAAGATTGCAAATAGAATTAAAGCACAAATCATGAATCAAATGATACCAAATGAAAATATACGCACAGCTATAATCTATGGATAGAACGATATAAGGAAAATAATCAAATAAATGAAAAGACATAATACAGTAGTATTTTAAGGAATCGTTGGCTCGCTGTTGCAGCGACTCATTTTGCAATTTTATGCGAATATGAAAACCAAATATGAACTATTCATTAATAAGTTTAAAAAAATGGTAAACGTAATTATGTTTCGAGTATTGCTATGAATTCGGCCAGAACAAGCTGGTGTTTCAGAGAGAAACACAATAAACAACTAACAAAATAGTTAACACCTTGAATGTTGGCTTAGTCGCGTCGCAGAAGCACAGTTGATTCAAAAGAATCTTATACATGCAGTCACTAGACAACGAATTAGAATATCTATTTTTGATCCCATTTCAGGATTTTTAGCAACTTTATACTCACTTGGTTTACTTGACTAAGTGTAAATGAATGAAGTCTTCCTTTGCCTATGGCGGTAATTAAGTTCGCCACCGGTAGATATTTTAGAAGTTTGAGTTTTTCCCGGTATGTGGTGTAAGTGCTGCCATTCGAAATGAGAGAGTTTTGTTTGGTTACTCTTTGTTTATTCACACTATTGAGAAAGGAAGTTGTGTTATTGAATTTAATTGAGTTCCAGAGTTTTCCGAGTGAATTTGTACCAATTGAGTTTTACATTTCTGATTAATAAGGAAACAATAGTAATGGTTAAAAGAGGGCATCTGAGCCCAAGGAAAAAAAGAAAATTCAGGTTTTGTTTAAGTTTTCGAACTTGAGAGCGACAAAAATACCCAGTAAATCTAATGTCCACAAAGTATTGGAATAATTATAAGAAAGATGGAATTAGGTAAACCCCTTACACCAACAAAGCGTCAAAACTGTAGGGGACTGAGGAAGACCACGCCAAGGCAGGAACGAATATTGAAAACAATTGCTTTGTGTAACCAAAAGGCTACTTGCTAAGAACATTCGTGATTTTTAAGTAAAGCAAGTTGTAATGTAAGCACACTTTGTAGACGAGGTTCATATCTCCGAATGAAGGACGAATTAGCCTCCTAGTAGACCTGTTTATCCATAAGCAGCTGGCTCATATTTCGGCGCAGTGGACCAAATGTCGGGACATGTGTGGCACCTCACCTGTTCGGAAACTCACGCGGCGCTACTCATGCTGGCGTCGCCCGCAGTCCATGACAAGCGCGAACACCAAGCAGGCATGAGGGCAAAAAAGGCGAACGTTTAAGGAGGGCCGTCGGTGACGAAGAAAGACTCCGCACACGCAATGCCAGGAGGCGATGTGTAGTCGCCAGCATAGCTGCAGCGAGCGTGAGTGGCCGTCACGTACCGGCGAAAGCTGGTGCCGACATAAGACGCCGCCGCGATGCCAGACGATGTGTAGGCGACGGCACAGCGAGTGCTGCGGCCAGCGTCGGTGACGACGGAAGCAGGTGACGTCGTAAGTCGCCACCACGATGCCAAGGCGCCGGCACAGTGAGTGCTACGGTCAGCGTCGGGGAGTCGTCGGGTGACGACGGAAGCAGGTGACGTCGTAAGTCGCCACCGGGATGCCAAGGCGCCGGCACAGTTAGTGCTACGGTCAGCGTCGGGTGACGATGGAAGCAGATGACGTCGTAAGACGCCTCCGCGATGCCTGGCGACGCGTAGGCACCGACACAAAGTGTGCTATGGCCAGCGTCGCGTACCGGCGAAAGCTGGTGACATCGTAGGACGGCGCCGTGATGCCAGGCGAAGCGTAGGCGCCGGTAGTGAGTGCTGCGGCAAGCATCGAAGAGCCGTCGGGTGACGATGGAAGCAGGTGACGTCGCAAGGCGCCACCGTGATGCCAGACCCCGGCACAGCGAGTGCTGCGGCCAGCGTCGGGGAGCCGTCAGGTGACGACGGAAGCAGGTGACGTAAGTCGCCACCGCGATGCCAGGCGTCGCGCAGGCGCCGGCACAGCGAGTGCTGCGGCGAGCGTCGGGTGGCGACGGAAGCAGGTGACGTCGTAAGACTCCTCCGCGATGTCTGACAACGCGTAGGGGCAGATACAGAGTGCTACGGCCAGCGTCGCGTACCGGCGAAAGCTGGTGTCATCGTAGGACGCCGCCGCGATGCCAGGAGAGGGTAGGCGCCGGTAGCGAGTGCTGCGGCATCGAAGAGCCGTCAGGTGACGACGGAAGCAGGTGACGTCGTAAGTCGCCACCGCGATGCCAAGGCGCCGGCACAGTGAGTGCTACGGTCAGCGTCGGGGAGCCGTCGGGTGACGACGGAAGCAGATGACGTCGTAAGTCGCCACCGCGATGCCTGGCGACGCGTAGGCACCGGCACAGAGTGTGCTATGGCCAGCGTCGCGTACCGGCGAAAGCTGGTGACATCGTAGGACGCCGCCGCGATGCCAGGCGAAGCGTAGGCGCCGGTAGAGAGTGCTGCGGCAAGCATCGAAGAGCCGTCGGGGGAGGACGGAAGCAGGTGACATCGTAAGACGCCGCCGCGATGCCAGGCGACGTGTAGTCTCTGGGACAAGTGAATGCTACGGTTTAAAAGAAATACATTTTTAAAAGAACTAATATAATTCTAAGAAGTACCTTGAAAATTATGGAAACGAAAAACCTATTAATGTGCGGACAGGTGGTTAGAATGTCAGCGACAGTCAATGAAACTTTAAAAAATAACCGAAGAAGGGAGGTATCGACTCAGAAGGAAGTGAGAGCAATGATGATAAAAAAGATATGAAGTTTCGTTTGCAAGATACGTCGACAGCTGTAAAGAACTAACATTATTCCTGACTTCTTGGCTGTCCGGGAGACGCCGCGTAGTGGCTTGAGAGGCCGATGTCTTGCTTGTCATGTGGGGTTTCTCAGGGCAGTCACTGGGACACCCGGACAGCCAAGAAGTCATTGACTCGAGCCGGGGAAGCTTACGTGTACATAATTTTATTCATCTACCTCCTATTACTACTACTAACACCAGTGTTGCCAGGTTACATTTTTTGGTTTTTGGTCGATGCTTTAGGGGGCAATTTTATTTTGAGCATTTCGTTGAGTTTTTAAATGTTATTTTTCCTAAACTTTATTAGAATTATTGTAGGTTCAAATATAACTAATTGTAGTAAATAATTACAGGCATGTAGGATCATTTGAATGAAATGGAAATGCTTTAGGGCGCAAATTTATTTGGAGGGTTTCGTTGAGCTTTTTAAATGTTAATTTTTCTTAAACAACAATTATAATACTGGAAGATCATTTGAATGAATTCCCTCGTAAAAAGTTAGGGGTTTGTCACAACCAAAGGTTGGTAGAAAGGGGAAATACAGTTGATGAGGAGCGTATGATAGCAGTAAACAAGAAATGGAAACAACGATTTCGGTTGAAGGAATGTTTGTTCAAAGAGGTATCTTCATCCTCTTTTCAGTCATTACAATTAGTGAGACAATGACTCCTCTTTTGTTTCGTAACTCATACTCATGTGAAACTTTAAAACAAAGCTTACACAATGTGTGTGTGTATATATTGGGATAAGCCAGAAAAACCCGGGTTCATTTTGAATAGGAAAAACGCTGACGCTGGAATCCAAGGAATATATTGTTATTGTATATTGTTAGGACGACCAATAAACAAGTTTCTGAATTTTATGTACTAAATATTTTAGAATACTCCGGGAACATTTGTATACCTATTGCAACGTTACGCAAGATCACGATAATAGGGACATGAACGAGGACATCCTATGGAGGATTTCATGCCTGAAGATTTCCCATCATAGCGCGCGAAGATCACAGTAAGCCCTTGAACTTAAATCGGAACCGTACGGAACATTAATGATTGTAGATAAGAAAGTTTAATTACGTCAGTAATGAGCTCAACATCAATTGTAATATTATAGTAATAAATGTTAAATTCTTATTTTGAAAAAGAAAAGGTTGATAATTTATAGTTAGTTGCCATCAATTCACTATTTGTTTTAATTAACAGAACTTTCAGGAACCGTAATTCTGTATAGAATTGCGCGTCTACAAACGACAGGTAAGGGGTAATATGTTGTATGTCAAAACCCGTAATCAAGTTTAAAAGTAGAATCAAGTTAACGTTTTTACGAGAAGAAATAAAAGAGGTCATCTTCGTCAACATATTATTTTTATTAAGATAGCCGGCTTTCAATTCCGGCAAAGCCGTCGAAATCCTGCTATCTTAATAAAAATAATATGTTGACGAATATGACCTCTTTCTCATAAGAACGTCAACAACACCACATCAGAATCCCACAATTAACGTTTTTACATTGAGAGGATTGAGCATAGCAGGGCAAACAAAATAAATAATAACATTGCAGAGAGATATAATAATTATAAAATTGTTTGGAAATATTACCAAGATTTAGTAATACTAAAATCAATCATTTAGGAGGTTTTTTTTATAAAATAATGTACAATATGTACATTATTTTATAAATAGTTCTTATAAACGCCATCTACAATTAAGTGTAGATTAGATGGTGTTGGTTGTTACCACAGTTTTACATATTACAGATATAAAAGATAACTGTAATATATATTTTTCATCATATACAATTCATAATATTTTTCCTATTTCTTTAATTTCCGTACCTCTAATATTTTAAACATGAAATAATCATTTTTACTTCCTCGTATACGTATGTATATTCGGAGTAATAATATACGTTGAATAGAGAAAGTTATGTAATGTTGCGGAAAATCGATTTCGAGATTTTAATGGATATACACTTTTTGGGGTCACCAGATACCACAAAAAACTCTTTTTTAAAAAGTCCGTCCGTCTGTGAACACTACTAGCGCCGAAACCATTCCTACGATCTTTTCCAAATTCAAGATACCCGTGTCGTTCTAGCTCTAGTTGAAATTTTGAAGATCATTCTTTAAAATTTGGGGGTACTTTACAAGAAGCTCTCAAAATATTTTCAAAATTTTCTAAAAGGGCTTCAAATTTTTTCTTAAAATTTCTTGTAAGAATAGGGTAAAATAAACTAAAAGCGGAATAGGTCCGATTTTCTCAGTTAACTCTGAATTTTCGAAAATTGCAAAAGTTTGAATTTGTTTCGGCGTTTTCCTACAACTATAAAATTGAAGAGATTTTTTCTGAAAATGAAATTTGTTGTCCATAAACAGTTCTTTCATTAAGGTCATATAGATTTTTATGAAAATTTTAGTAGTTTTCTTGCAGTAGTGCGTGCAATATTTACAATTAAAAAAAAACAAATACAAATTTTTTCTTTAAACTTTTGGTAGGAGTAATGCCAAATGTACCATATACGGTGACAAACGTCATATTGCTCTATTCTTTTGTTTAAAAAAATCAAAATTGTAATATTTTTGACGTATCTCTCACGTTGGTAATATTTACATTAGCGGCGATTTGTTCATATTATTACATTTATGAGTATACGTGCTTTAAAGAATTTTATGTACTATGCCCATATAAAGTTTCTCGAAAACTCAAAAAATTTCTGTGAAAATACCTCATTTTCTGAAACGCTCAAATGCCATTTTCTCAACAATGGCTCCAAATTTTTTCTTCAAACTTTCCAATGGATAGTGCTTGATGCACTGTTCAATATGACCGAAAGTTCATTTTGGTGTATTCTTTTATTTTTCAAAAATTAAACAAATGTAATTTTTTGAAGCATCTCACACGTCGTTAATATGCATATTTTCATCGATGTATACATTATTGCAATTGTAAGTGGAAATGATTCAAATAACTTTAAATTTTGTTTTTCGAAAACTCTGGATTGCTGTTAAAAAAAGTTCAAATTTCGCATTTACAGTAACGCTTGAACGCCAATTTGTTAAAAACGGCTTCAAATTTCTATTTAGTTTTACTCTTCTTTAGTATTCTTGAAGTAATATTTCGGTTCTGTTTGGAAACCGAAAAGTTGAGAAAATGTCAAAAATCTTGGGCGACGATAGATGCCAGCTAGCAAGAGGATGGGGCAAGACCGTAAAGTAGTCAATACCAAGGAAATTAGAAAACTTTACTACGAGAAAGTCTGCCATTCTGTAGCACCACTAGTTTGAATTTGGTAGGTTTTTTGACGTTTTGGTTTTCGCGGCGCTATTTAGTGATAAATGCTTTAGAGAACCTGGTGGCTGCACTGCTTACCTCTACCAGCACCTGCTGAAAACTCGTCCATGGAGTTGTCCGGAAAAGCTCTTAAAACCTCAGTTTTTCCAACTAACTTAACGGAGGTTCCGCACACCATTAACACTACAGCCTCCACACAGTCATATATTGCCACCTCCGTGCAGAGTTTCGTAAATATAATTTTTACGATTTGTTTTTGATATTTTGATAGTGAAAGTTTGAAAAAATTTGGAATGTTCATTCCAGAAATGTCGCTTTGTTAGTTTCTAGTTCACAATTAGTATTATTGCGGTGACTAGACCAATCAAATGCAAGAACTGACGCAACAATTAGTGGCTGTGTTGCGACGTATCCCGGGAGGAGGAACTATTTGTTGTTAAATTGCTTTCCCAGTGGTCAGACGTCAAGAAATTTCGTAGAGAATTGCCCTCCTAAACATTATCGGCCAATTTCTTAAAGAAATTTTTCTGACGAATTGTTCCATCCACTATTTAAACTTGGTATAGACAAAAAAATCACGACTATGGATCGTTCTCCTCCAGGAGTAAACTTGAAACTCAGACGTACAGCGTATGTATTACCTATATTTTAAGTTTGTCTAAAATTCTAAATGAATCAGTATAATAATAATAATAATAATTATTATTATTATTAATTATAATTATAATTAATTATAATTATAATTAATATTAATTAATTATAGTTAATTATAATTATAATTAATATTAATTATTATTATTATTGCATATGAATTTATGAAATGAATTATTTATTATTTACCAAAAACACGACGTTTCGCGACACAATGTGGGCGCACTATCAGATTTTCTGTTGTCAAGCAGATTTATCAATTAAAACTGTATTTCTTAAATCGTAAAAATTTAAATATGTACCGGCCCGAAACACGGGCGAAGGAAATTTAAAATTATAATTACAATCAAAAGGAAAATGGAATATAATTAGAACCAAATTTTTGAAATTGATGAAATGTGACTTTCAACTATCAACACTTTAAAAAAATATAATGATATTGGCGACAATATATGGAACTCATGTTGCTTAGGCGTGAGCTTTTACTTGCAATAAGTTCGAGCGATCGAAACAAAGGTATATCATTGGTAAATAATGTTTCTTTAGACAGCATGTTATGCTTGAATGAATACTTGTTAATGTTTTAAATTCATAATCATTTGATCGTCTTTCAGTGTAGAACACTTTTCATTTGGTGCAAGATAGTTCCAGGAAGGGATTAGCCCCAACTTGCCTGTGCTTTTATTTTCAACGTCATTTTGAGTTAATTGTAGCTCCAAACGAAATATAAGATCACTTTGTTTAATGTCAGTCTAAGTGACGTTAATTTACTCTTAACTGAATAATCGACTATTTTTTTAAATTTCTACATCATTTATGCTACCATTAAATACTAAATTCTCTGTTTGTAAAAAGCGATTGCGAAATGCAAGTAAGAGAACATTGCAATGCATCTTTTACTTTTGCCTTTTGATTACAAGATGATTAATAGGTTAAACTTTAATGGCTAGCGATGTATTTAAAAAACCTAATCAGATTAAATACCCAGAAATTAGGTAATGCATCCAAATGAAAATCATTTCGCAATTTTATAATCAAATTAACTTTTTATGGAATTATTATTAAATTTGTCTTTGTACATTTTGGTATTTTGATCGTGTGAATCTTGCTTTGGCTTCAGTCTAAACGGACGACATTTTTACTTTCTCGTTACTGCTTATGCACTAAAGAAAGTATTTTCATACTCAACGCTACTAATTTCAGCCCTCTGTTATTTAGTTTTCTCGTGTGGGCTATTATTTTCTTACAGCTTATTCAGATGGAACTTGTGAAGATAGCTAAAAACACAGGTCTGGGGTTGCTGGTTCAGTCTGTCGTAAGACTGTGTCTGTTCTTACTGAAATTGTGAATTGCAATACACCTGAGATACTTGGCATGACACCTCAGTAACCCCCATTATCTTTCTCGTATATTAAAATTTTCATAATTCGTGTTCGGTTTTACTTCTCCATGGGATAACTTTATGTACTCGCCATTACTGTAAATTATAGAAAAAGCCACAGCAAAATATATTTTTCATCTGCGAGGAAGGTTCGAAGGCCTTAGTCATGAGTGTCATAAGAGTGAAGTAATGCAATTTGGCAACGTCATCAGTGGGTGAGGCCAGGGTTGCCATCTCTCCTCCCTCCTTTTATAAATTTACACGAATTGTCCTTTTTGTCCTGTTGAATTGAAAATAATGCTGGCTTAATTTGAAAGTAATTTAATTCGTTAAAGGGACTTCACATTTTGAATATGTACATTTTTATTTAAATAAATGGCCTGCATTAGACTGATTTTGATGTAAAAAATATTTATGTTTATTGTTTGGTGGATAACGATGGTGAGTGCGGGAGCGAAGTTATCCAATTGGGAGCTTTCATTTTTAATTTCGCCGAGTCTAATATGATTTTTAAAGACTTAATTAGAAATCGGGAGTACATCGTCTATACATCGTGCAGTATAAAAATGTAAAATGTACTCCTTTTCATTGAAATATCCTCTGTTGGGGAAAAAATCTGGTAACCGTGCCATTTCACCCCGGCTCCAGCACGGATTCCATCCCGGCTGAGAAGTGTGGAGTTTTCTGAAGGGCAGAATATCCACAGTGACCGTCACGCTTGTTGAATGTAAAATATTCTCTGAATATTGTATTCAATACTAGCTGGAGTGCCCTGTGATTCCACATATTTATTAATCACAATGATCCTGAACCTTAATTAACCACTTTGTGTTTTAATTACTCTAAACCTAATTGCGCTGTTGGGCTATATCGAAATTCATTTAGTAGGAAATTTTTAATTCTTTCAGAAATAAACTCTGTTTAGTGATTTGTTGCCTAATTTAGAGATATTAAAAAAAAACAACTCAACACTTAAATATTTTTCTAAGAGATGGGAAAACGGATAGGAGGAATTTTTACGAAATCTAATAAATCTGGAACATTTCTCTTGTTTAGAAGGTCATGAGTAGTATCGTTCATGAATATCGGAATTGTACATTTGTTTTAAAACAACATACTTTTTTTTTAGGGGAAGGTGATGTACCTTTGACCACATTTCTCACTAAATTTTTCTCCTTCATTTTTGTATTTATAACTTGTTTAAGTTTTTAAAATAAGCACCTAAATGTTGTCTGTAGAATATTATTTTCTAATGATCTGAATTTAATTTTAAACATGAAATTTGTTTTTTGAAAACAAAAATATTGGTGGTACAACTATGTTGTACCTCCAATCAGGAATAGTTGTATCTTTGATTACTACACACAGATTATTATAATCAGTTCACGTGAACTTATATAAATTATTAAACTAGTTTTCAACAATGCAATATGAAGGTTCAATGCATACCAGTAATAAAGTTTAAAGTACTGTGAAAAATACTTCTAAATAGAAGGAAGCCCAGAAAATGCACTGTGCAAAATTGAATAATTATAGGCTTGCTTTAAAATAATTAAATTATAGTTTAAACAAATTATAATGACATTAAAAACTTATTGTGTAATACAGAATAAAAAATCATCCAACGCTAGTGAGCTAGAGCGATACTAAATAACAAACCCTGTTGCAACAAACTGATCCACCTGCCTGCGGTGGATTTCGAAGCTTGAACACAATATCATCTTTGCTTCTGGGCATATTTTCCAGTTCTCTAAAATATTTTTAAAAAGTAAATAAATAATCTGAAATGCTTTAGCTGTAGAATCAGATGTATCTCTGACTGATCAAATGTACAACACAAGCTCATTTTTCTCAATATAAAGCATGTTGAATTCGAGGTTGAGATGTTTCAAATAGTAGACTACTTATTTCATCTAGAATGTCTCTCGCACGTAGTTGTACTTTTCCACTATGATATAGAATAGACAATAGATAGATTAGATTAGATAATTTAAGTCATGACAAAATACTTACTATTAAAGGTTGGAAATAATTCTTACTTATACAGGACACTAATGAAACTTATCAGATCAAGAGAAGACTTACAGTACCTCTGGCGGCATGGATAAAAAACTAGGGAAAAATTCTGAAATTTATCTGTAATGTACACTCAGGCATTGGCAAGGATTGGTTAAAGGTATTCTACCTTGCCCTATATAAAAGAATATAATGACCTGAACGAATACTTCGAAAATATATATAAATAAAAGGTTTGCTCTATAAAACATACGCCATCTTGAATTAATGTTTCTAGAGGGCGTTGACAAAACAATAAATCCAGTGAACACCGAATTAAAATTGGCTCTGCCGTTCCTGAGAATACCCGGGGCTACATTGACAAAAATAACAAAACATAAATTGGGTTTTGTATAATCTAAGTGAAGCATAATGTCGTATTATGTGATTATAAAAAATTATTTTGAAATCAGACAAACCACTTACATTAGTTACACACAAGTGAATTATCATTTACTGGGTACGTTTAATAGTACTATAAATTTAATAGATGAAGACACAATAATACTTACATTTCACACTGCTCAAGCTGAAGATGAGACAGATAACAAATAAGTTCGATCCAAAGATTTAGTCGTCAACAATGTATCTTACATTTGCAGAGATTACCTTCCTCGGCAGAATCCCCCTTTTTATAATCCAATTGAGGCGAAAAGGAAGCAACAAGAAGACCTTGTAAAAATCTATATGCCAAGACGACCTCCAGCCATTCGTGTCAAAACTGAAGAAACATCTAAGAAGCTCCGAATCAAAGGTAAATAACAGTTACTTCTCCCCATAGAACGCCACACAGTTTGTAACTGTTTTTGACGTAAAATAAATAAATAAAAATAAACAACTCAAGGGATCACGTGAAATGTTCACTGAAAGATGGTGCATACCTATTTTTATTTAATATCCATTTAATACATATTATTTCTAAATGGACCTACGTTGCAGGGTTGCCAGATATATAATTATCATGCAGTTATTTCTTTTTAATTTGATGAATGTCTATAGTTTATTAATTAAAACAGTTACAATTTACATTTTAGACGTTCAGATATATTTATTATTGAACTTTTCGTGATTAAATTTTATTTTCATTATAGTTTTGGGTGACGTGACGTTTTGGCTAAACCTTAAAGCTAATTTCAGACGTTAAAAAAAATAAAGTTTGAATACAATTTTAACTATACTAAAATATTTACATTATTTACAATAATAAGAAACTATAAAGTGATCGTGCATACTTCTGCAGCTCCTCCATTTCTGTTAACCGTCAGACGATTTATCAAAAAACGTCGTCACCGAAAACTACAATGAAAATAAAATTTAATCACGAAGAGTACAATAATAAATACATCTGACTACTGCAAATGCAAAGTGGAACTGTTCATGGTGGAAATGCATGGGTGGGTTCCTGTGGTCCACCTATTTTATACTTGTTTTTTTCTAACGTGGCATCTGTGGGTAGTATCTCCAAGATGGAATTCGGCAGAACGTTTTGCGTCTTTCTTGGTCCTGCCGCAAGATCGTCACCGTATCAAGCAGTGCTGCAGATCAAGCGAATCTATAGGCAAGACTGCAAATGACGCAAAAAGTCGGGTCGAATTCCATCTTGAAGATACTACCCACAGGTGCCACGTTAGTAAAACTCAAGTATATACGCATCACCAGTTTGCGTCACGAACCACGTGACCACAGTATGAGCACTTTGAAAAGCCAGACCAGACGCTGGCCGCCATGTTGCATGGAGAGCGAGAAGTGTTGAGAAATATTTTGTATAAAATGACAATTTTCAACGGTAACCAACCAAAACTTACGCGAAGGTGGGCGAGATCCAATATTTAAAAGAAATGCTTCATAAATCTGTTTTAATGTCTTGTTACGATGTGATAATTTTGGTATCTGGCGGCATTTGAAATTCCCGCTAATATTGTGACGCAAACTGGTGTCTGAAGCTCATTGGCTGAAGTGGAATACGATGGGCAAGAGCTCCCCTGAACTGATTGTTTTAATTATCATACAGTTACGATAGTCGATTTGATGTACGATTATCAGACAGAAAAGGCACGATAAACGTACGATTATGTATCCCAATTTGTGCTATAATATTGTTTTAAAATAATTTAGCATGCATTTTTTAGATTATTCGATACAGCATGGCCGAGGGATAAATTAGCTGCCGATATAAGTCGACTGCATGGGGCAGAGGCGGAACAACAGGCTTCCATCTTTGAATTCATCTTTTTGTCATGGTGTGCTCCGGTATAAAGGGGGAGTTATTAAGCATCGTGTCAAACTCCAACCAATGAGCTTTAGGCACCAGTTTGCGTCACAATATTAGCGGGAATTTTAAATGTAGTCAGTTACCAAAACATTCATCTTATAACAAATTATTGAAAGAGATACTATATGAAGCATTTTTTCAATATTGCAACTTTTATTTCAATTACATCGTCAACGTGATACTTTTCGTTAAAAATTGTTACTTTATGCCACTTTCAAAATGTTTCCCAACACTTCGTGCTTTCCATGCAACATGGCAGTCTGCGACCGGTCTGACTCATGGAGCTCCATGGTCTGACTGTTCAAACCATGGTGGAAATAATTATTGTTATTTCCATGTTATTTCCACCATGGTTCAAACTAAGTGCTCGTTTGTGGTCACGTGGTTCATGACGCAAACTGGTGTTGCGCAGAACGAATGAAAATCAGTGCGGCGGAGTAGTCCACCTATATCTTTCCACTATGTCCAGTGCCACTTCGAGTTTGATTCCGAACTCCTTACTAAAAAAAACTTCTATTCGATTGAAGAAGATAATCCGAAGAGATTAAGAAGGTAATCGAAAACGCCATATTGTCGTGGCAACCGCAATAGGTCGTATGTCAAAACCATTCCCTTTTTTTATTACACCATTGTGATCAATCGAGAATTGCAGCAGTTGCAATACGTCGTAAGACAAGGGACTACTGAAAAACTGAATATCATCCTTTTACATTTATGTAGAGCTAGTAGAGCTAGAGAACGTTTTTCGTTCTTCCTGAAAACTTCGATAGATAAGACATACGACTATGACGATAGATAAGACTACTACGATCATATGTTTTATCTTAGGTCTTGAATAAGTAAAAGATATTTCATTTATTTGATTCGATTTGTATTATTATTCGATGCTAAAATATATGTTATATAATTCTGTATTAACTATTTGTATTCTCAAGTAAAAATACCTATTCAGAAAGATAATTTAAAGTAACATGCTTTAAAAATGTGAAGAAAAAAATTAAATAGGATATTTTGTATATTTTACTTGCTCACCCTTAAGGTATATATTAAGAAGAGAATGTTAAGTAATGCAGCGGGGAAAAGCGGCGAATTTTCGACAGAAAAACGTATTGCCGGTCCTTGGTAACGAAAAAGTGGATAAAGTCAGTAGTTAAATTTAACCAAAAACAAAACAAAAAACCCTCCAACACGTGGTGTAGCCAGGATCCATGTTTTGTGTGTCCTTGATACCGAAAAATCGATTGACGGCAAAACGTCTGTCTGTCCATGAACTACGCTAGCCGTTAAACCGGTCTGCCGATTTTCTCTAAAATTGATTGTTCCCCATTGATCTGACTGATATTGCGACCCTTTAAATTATAAACCGATATTTTAACTTTTTTGGGGGATGGGGAATTTACATGAAGCCTCAGAGACATATTCCACATGATCAAAAAAATAACTTCCTTTTTCATTAAATTTTGTTGTTAGATAGTGATAGTGTGAACGACGTTTAAGCGAACGGTGCACGTCTCAGGTTCGATGAAAACCCCCACTTTTTGGAAATTGTAACAGTTAAAAAAAATGTCGGCGTCTTCCTACAACTATGAAGATAGTTGTAGGAATTATGAAGATAGAGTTTTTCCCTTAAAGAAATTTGTTTCTTAAATATAGATTTTAAAATAAGGTCATGTACAAGTTTTCGAAAATTTGAGTACTTTTTGAGTAATTTGAAGTGAAAGTAGGGGCGTGAAAGTACGTGCTGTTTTAGTACCAGTAGTTTTATTACACAGTAAATCGGTTCAAGCCTCTTGTATCCGCTGGTCTCGACAAATCATTATCACAAATACCAAAATATAATTCTAATTATTACAAGTCATTTAGCGTAAGCGTAACGAGAGCTTTGAGACAGCCTCCCAAAGAATATTACACACAGTCGTTCTCTCAATTTTTTTAAGAAGCAAATATTTTGGATAAAATTTACGCAGCATTGGCCATTTGAAAATAGTTTTAAGGTTTTAATGTAAAATTTGCAAAATTCGGTCTAATATGGCACACTGTTTAAGTGAAATAATGTTTGGTGATTATTAAATTGTTACGGTGTAACGTGGGCATCATCTCAGCGAAACATCCGTTGATAAAAATAGCATTAAATATTTATTCGTTATTTTCTAAATAGTAACGAAAAAAGGAGTGTTTATGTTACCCCTAAACCCATTTTAAAAACGGTATTATTGGTGCCGATATAGTTCTTGCATTGAAAACTACCTTTTTCGCCGAGCAATTGAATGCTATTTTTTTTCGATATACTCCAATATATCTTTAACCCCGGTGAATAAGCTGATAAGTAAAACAAAACAACGTAATTTTACATGGGCGCAAACAAGAACTTTAAACTGATGCTGTAAATCAAGGATTAATGATATTAAAAAAACTTACAAACAAATAGTTTCGTTTGAATACCACCTTCGTTTCAATATCATTAATACCTCATTTAATTCAGTTAAAAGTTGTTTTTTGCTCTCCTGTAAAATTAAGTGTTCATGACTTATCTATCAGCTTATACACCGGGATCAAAGATATATTCACATACACCCACATGTACAGACATGTGCAGACGTACACTGTATACGTATACGTGGGTACGTACTCGCGTTATGTTATAAACATAACGAGTTACGCTTGCTATGCAGTGTCCCAGGTTCAACGCCCGTCGCCCCGGCCATCGCTGAGCGCGCCCGCCGCCGCCGCCCCCACCACCTCCCGCCCGCCCCCGCCTCAGCGACAGCCGCACGACCGCGCGCCGCTCCTGCCGACCCTGCTCAAGAAGGGGAGCGCTCCGGCCCTACGCAATACCCAGGGCACCACCACCACCCACGAAGATCTCAGGGCGTCCCAAGATGCGAAGGTTCGAAATCCGAACGAAGAAGTTTCCAAGAAGCGGAGCACTTCCGTCTTGCCCGCTCTCGAGCCTGAAGTGGAATGTGTCTCCGTGAGTTCCTCTAACGCGAACGACGTGCAAGAAGACACTAATAAAATACTAAAAACTATACAAAATATGCGATCGAAATTTTCACATTATCAAAGCATAGAAAGAAATGCAAAAGATTTTTTATGTGATTTAAATGGAAGAAAAGAAAATGAAACAATCGCAAAAAAGGCAAACAGAAGTATTCAAATTCAAAATACTGCAGAGAATGGAACGAAGATATCTACAACTAGCCAGTTGTCGGGAAGGCAAACCAAACAGGCTCCAGAAAATGCGAAGCGGAAGATAACATTTTTGCCAGACATATCAGCAAATCATAAACAGAATTTAAAGAACAAAAACAACCCGGCACGTTCATCAAGTGTGAACAGTGCTCTCCCAAAGGCACCTCTCCCTCCTGGATCCTCGCGCATCCTAGAAGGAACTCGCCTTCTCCCGGGAACCCTTTCATCAGAGGACGCCGGAGGTAGGTGTGGTGACATTAACCCTCGTACCATACGTAGGGTGCTTTAGGAGGTCGCGATCATTAATTTGTTAATATTTTCTTGAATATAATTTCAGTCTTCTATATCTGCCTTTGTGCACTCATTAAGCAGATACCAAACCATTTTTACATATTTTCCAAATTTTATGAGAGAGTTATTAAATTTTTTTGTTACATGACATCGGTTTGACCTAATGTATAGTCCTCAATTTTCCCATTCTCATTTCAAATTTATTGTCATGAACTTCAAAAAAATGTGACTGATACCGTCAATTTTTGTCTCACATTTGATTTATCTCGAAATAACTTTCACGAAATCTTAAAAATATTCATTACGAATCAGCAATGGAGGTTGAAGAATTGAGCTCACTGCTCAAAGACCCACAAAACGTGGACTACACAACGTGTTAGAGGAAGTAATTTACAATAAATACGGACAAGATTTATCCACTTTTTCAGTATCAGGGCCCGGCAATTAGAATTCGAAAGATTGAAACGAATCGAAAATTCGCTGTTTTTTCCCGCAGCATTGCAATAATTTCTCTTTACTGCGTAAGCAGTAGTAAGAAAGTAAAAATCAAATAGTTAAAAAAGGTCGTGTACAATTTCTTTTAAAAAAGTGTTGTTTTGCGTGATTTATATTTGAAGTTAATGTAAATTATAGAAGAAAGATTTTGTCAAAACCGCTCCAATTTGTTTTGTCAGACTTTCCTCCCGTATGTACTATAATCGTATAAATGAATGGCGCGAGACTAATTTTCGTTAAACTTATTGATATTCAAAATTTGTGAATTTAAGAGTTAATGGAGAAAGCTGGTATATATGCTGTTTTAGCATGAGTAGTTCCGTGATCTGCTCTCTTTGCTTCAAAATAGTATTGCCGGCTTGCATCTTTACTCCCATTTTTGTCTTCCTCTTGCACTACTACTCTTGTCAGTTGCATCCAGTACGGCCCTTTTATGAGAATGTATGTGCCATGTGCTTTGGATACTAAATCAAAATGCATTTTGTCAAAGCATTGCAGGGTTTCGGCATTAGGCATTCCTTCAGGCCTAAGGTATTTTCAGAATATGAACATCGGTATGTTTAATTTAATTCGCAACAACTTGTTGTCAAAAGGCGAATACATCTATACCTAAACTACTACTTTTTTCTTAAAGTTTCAACTCCTTCAGCTGTCAGATTAATCTCTTGTAAGGTCTTCCAACACTATTCTTGCACCTATTTACTTCTATATATTTTTTTAAGAAATATATTTTACTAGTGGTCTGCAGCAACAACAGACCTGCTGCTCAAAAGCATACAAAATGATTTTTTCAAATGCAACACAAACATTGCTCCAGAACAATAAATAAAATTATCTCTATAACACTGCAATAAAATATATATTTTAACAAAAACAATCTCCACGATTTCTACAATAACATAGTTGTATTTATAGACAGTTCTTTATTCAAAGGATGTGAAAAAAAATAGTTCTATAAGACAAGTAAATAGCAAATATCTAATGCGAGGCATCCTCTTCCTTGAATCCTTCCGGACGTATGAAGGCATGTGTATTGTAATCAGTGACGTACTAATCATGAGAATTCTGTCGGTTCGCGCATAATGAGAATATGTGGAACAGCAATCAAATATTTGTAATTTTCAGTCACAATCGAAACTCTTTTCATTCCTCTTGGAAACGCCACGCGAAAACTTCCCTCCAATTTTCATTGGCTTCCTTTCCTTTAGCATCGTCCTCAATTAAGACTAGTGCGCTGTGGGGAGAGAGATGTGTTACTTCCCATACCTTTTCCTCATAAAATGGAACACGCCGGCGGCAATGACGCCTTCATTCCATATATACTCACGGGTAGTTCCGTTCCCACCATCAATCTAGACAAATGAGATATCATTCGATGAGAGCCGGTCTCCTGGTGGAGAACTAATAATTGTTTTGCGGATCCATTGAAGTGAGTGTACAAAAATGTCTAAAACACGTGATTTTCTGCTGTTTTGCAACTGAAACGTATTTGGAGTGACATTCGGCACCTACAGAGGTGATTAATAGCTCATTCGATTCCTTTCGAGAATACAAATTGATTGGCACTATTCGTAGCCGATATCCTCGAGGATATTTTAATTCACCTGGGAGTACTTTGGTGAAACCTTTTGATTTACTATATTAAGGAGTTTTAGCACCCTTGTACGTTTAAGAAATCGAAAGCACTATCGAGCATCTGCGCATGCGCAGATCGCGTTTTCCACAACTTATGTGCATTGCGCATGAACGATGGAGATTGTGATCGATTGCTGCTTGATAAGGCGTGGAAAAACTCTCCATTATTTTCGTCATTTATAGGAATCGTTAATCTTAATTCATTAGATTGACGATAATTAAATTACCTAATTTTTCATTCATCAGACTGACCTAATCTGGTATCGAAACAAAAATTTAAAGAATTTTCTGTGCTCGCAAATGGTCGAGCCAGGTAACTATAAGTTTAAAATTTATTTTTACTATGGACTTGCGAAGAATAAACAAAACTTTTTAACATGAAAATACCTCCGAAGGCGTCACGCTAAACTAATAATGTATTTAGAAAATAATGTCATGTTAATAAGTGTAAAATTGTAATGGATGTAATGGAATCTGGAGATGAGCGCACTTACATGCCCGAGACGTCGAAAATAAAGAACACACATGTATAATCTTAATCTTTATAAACAATGACCTTCTTAAAATAATTTATTGGACAAAAGTATACGATATTTCTAACCAGAGATTCACAAAGAATATATTGAAAAAAATGTTGGATGTTGAATAAGGTGTTTTCAGGATATTTAATGTTGAAAATCCATTTATTGGTAACTGTCATTTACTACGTTTTGTAGTCTTTACGATCAACTCATCAGGTAATTACGTAAAATGATTAAAACAGTCTAAAAACATAAAATTGTAACGTTGTAATTTGTATATTAGAGATTTACAATAAGTGCATGTACACTTAAATGACTTAAAGCAGAAAACTATCTGCAAATTGATCTAATATCACATCTTATTCCTTCAGTGTACGCGTGTATGTTTTTTGTATGTAATTATTTTTACCTGTAATTATTTTAATCTAGCTATTTTTCATTCTGCAATTATTTTATTTGCAATTTGCCATATCGTTGCCATCCTTAGAGGCAGTCAAAATGACCGCGCGCCAGAAGGCAACAGTGCTGCCGCCACTTCAGCGCGAGAAACCGCTCGATCAGAAGAACGTGTTGGCCTGGAAGGCAGGCCGCCGAGCAAAGGCTGAAGCCCTAGCTGAGACTCTGCCTGCATGCCTCGGCAGCAAGCACTTGAAGCCTCTGCTTCTGAAGCGAAGCGAGCAGCCGTGATTCCTACGGTCTCGCACAAAATTGTATGCAAGTATGGTAGACTAATTGTAGTAGGATTTGCCACTTTGAGTAGAAATAAAATAAAGAAAACTCATTCTTCTTTTATTTTCAATACTAGCTACAGAGCTAGGCCGATTTCAGCCGCTATGCGGAAAATAATTCTAGCGGCCAACTCCATGGTTTCTCCGATCGTGGTTTCTACCAGCCGAATGCCGGAGTAGTACCCGAACAAACTGACCGTGGGATCTCTCCTTCCTCTTTCTTGTATCCTCATCCCTTTCTAAAAAATCCTGCATTACTATACTTAACACATCGGGAGTTAAGCATTAGTCCCGGCTGGGCCTGTGCCCCGATAAGGGAAGATACCTGGATGGGGAAAACATCGTAATCCGACGTAAAGGTTGACTTCGGATCTCACCATCCTAAAAGAAACCGCCATATTCTGCAATAAAAGTACGCACGCCACTTTGGGGAATAATGACCATAGACGATGAAGCGCCCGGAAAACCGAAATAATCATTCTTCTTTGGAACTTTTTTTGTGACTGAAAATAAAGATCACCTGATTCGTAAGCATATACCGGGTATTCCATTTAAAATTTGTTTTGAGCATATCTCGAAAAGTGCGCAGCTTTCTGCAAATTATTGAACGTCTTTGTTTGATTTTTTCAATTTGGTGTAGTTGTCGAGAAAAAGTTGTTTTTAACGTTTTGTGCTCATTTTCAATTTTGTCTTTTACAGCGTCATCTATCACGAAACGGAAAAAAATATTAAATACAAAAGTTATGTATTTTTTCCGCGAAGAATTAGAATCTGCAATAAAAAACAGGGGATCCTATTTTAAGTTTTCTATTTTTCCCACTCCCATATCCGAGGTGTAGGATGTGGGCAAGGATTTGGTATTATTGGATGGGGTTCGTCGATACGAACAACTTTCATTACTCACTTTTCTTGATCCGATGTCCACTTTTCGAGATATTCCCCAAAACCAGTTTTAAATGGGACACCGGTATAGTTGCGACCAGCGAGCATTACACACACATACACATGATTTCGTACGGCGACGGAGCGTTAATTTGATCACATCGACAACTTTTGCACTTTCAGATGATTTATAAAATTCACTTAGCTTCGTAGATCAAATATAATTTCAGGAGGTTGGCTTCCAGGGTTGAGGTAAGGAATTACATATAACTGATCATGAAAGTAGTCCTTCTATATCGTAGGTCATTATTACCAAGAGTTTCGGACAGTAACGCGTTAAAAAATCTCTCGGAAATGGTCGGCCGTTAAAGAGGTGTAACACTGTCAAGTTAACACCCTGCCAGATACCCAGTGTCAACTTCTACAGGCGCGTTCGATAGCGAGCCAGCTTCCAGAATTTGAAAATTTTGTTAAAATCGCGGCATTGTTCTTTTAATTTGTATTATTATTATTATTATTATTATTATATTCGATTCCAGGTCGAGGCAAATATAGAGTTGTAGCTTTCCTTAAAAATCGTCCCAGTTTCTGTAGCTGTGTGATGAAGAAAAGCTCAAACAGGTGGATCTTGCTAGTTACAGCGAAAAAAATACATCATGTTCGCCTCATGTCGCTCTTACCCCCAAGCATGGGAATTTAACTAGGCCCAGGCACACCTGGGGGCACACCTGTAGCTGCCCGGCGAAGTCGGACTATCCAATAACGCTAAATACATACATATTATTATAATATTCTGAAAAGCACATCTTGCCCGTATGGACAAAAAGTAAACTCAAAAATATTCAGTGATGTGAAAATACATTTTTTCCTCTCTCAAACTCATTGTAAATAAAAGTAATACATACAAAATCACGTCAATATGATATCTGTGGTAGTTCAGAATATGAAAACGTTTTACGAACCTTAATACCATCTATCGAATCAAAAACTGTTTTTTCACATTTCAAATTCTTTATACCAGTGGTGATAACGAAGGTACAGAATATTTCGTAAAACTTGTGACAAAGGAATGATTGGTTCCAGCTGATGTAACAATGAAGATGATATTGGTGGGAAAGAGAAGAAAATTGTTGAACTCAAATTTAGAGTTTTTCAATTTTTTTTTATTTTAACATTTTTTTATGAAGGAAAGTAACGCTTGTAACATACTTAAGTTGGCACAAGGATTTCACAATTGCGAGGACACTTCAACTGCAAATCTCAAATAATCAGTACTAAAATTTACAAGAATAGAGAATGGTGATATGAATAATTACTCGTATTTTTTCGAATAAGAAATGTTATCTGATGTAGTTATTGGAAAATCATTGGCTTTTTTCTTTCTTGGGGTTTAAACTTATTTTTGTGAAATCTAGAATGAATTCTTCAGTGATGATTGTAGGTTTTCCTAATTTGAATTTACTAGTCGCAGGAGAGGATGTTAGGGAATTCAAGAATTTTTTGAACAGATGTTTGATTATATTGTTCAATTGTTTGTGAATGCAAATGTTTGTTGGAAACGGAGTGTACCGCAGGAGCAGCTCCAACCCATAACAGAACATGCATAGTAAGAAGAGGACGTTTTGTTCAGTATAAGCGGTAAATATTGACATCACTAGCATGAAGACCTTAAAATATTTTTTGTCAGCCGCCACAAACGAAAAAAAAATTAATCATGCCTATCTCTTTCTTCCACCATTTATCGTACTTCTCCTCCAAACGATATCCTTTCATTTTCGTGCCATCATTCGTGCAAATATTGTTGTCGGATAGCGTAAAGGACTCTTAAGAGAAGACTCTTAATGGTGCACGTCTCATTTTCGTTGAAATCCCTGATAATTCGAAAATTGCAAAAGTTAATTTTTTTCGGCGACTTCCTACAACCAAAATATTGAGGTTTTTTCTTAATGAAATCTTTTTCTTTAAAGACTGATATTGAAATAAGGTAATTAACAATTTTTGGAAAATGTGAGTAGGTTTTGCGTAATTTATCGTGAAATAACGGCAATTTTTATTTTTTCTATTTTTTTTCTTCTGAAAAACGGCGCCAATTTTTTTCTTTAAATTGTCTCCTTCTCCTATAGGATAGTAAAAAAGCGCCAAACTCATTTTTGAAATTGAAAATATTAAAAGTTATAAAATTGAAGACAGATTTTTGCTTCAAACAAAACATATTTAAATAAATCAGCACTTAAAAAAGTTCATGTACAATTTTTTTAAAACAAGTAGTTTTGCCTAATTTGGGTGGGATGTAGGCGGGAATGGGGTCGGGACGAAGGCGGTTGTGTGGGCGGGGATGGAGGGGAGGTGCCGAGAGGATGTTACTGCGAGGCGGGGATGAAGGCGTGGTGGAGATGGGGAAGGGGCGGAGGCGAGGATAGAACCGCAGGGGAGGTGTGGAGCGAAAGTTACTGTAGAGGCAGGGATTAAGGTGCGTGGACGGGGGCAGGTGCGGAGGCGAGAGACGAGCCGGGAGTGGTGTCAATGGCGGTGGCAGGGGCAGCAGCGATGGCGTGGCAAGGGTGAGGGTGGAAGAGACGACAGGGACGGTAGCAAGGTGCATGCGGAACTTTCATTTAAACTTCTGGATGAATGGAAGGGTAACGGAAATAAGCGAAGACAAAATTGAAAGAGATTTTCAAACTCGCTGCTCTATACACGCGATAAACGAAGTTTTGGAATGCTTCTCAATAAGCGATATTTTGGATCGATTTTGGAAAATAATAATTTTGGATTTCGAAGCAACCAGTGAATTGGTAAAATTTGTTATGATGACGCTTGTTTTACCTTATGGGAGTGTGATGTTGACTTTCCATCAACAAGGAGAGCCTTATTGAAAACCTGGCGGAGAAATCTTTATTCGCTCAAAGGTAAGTTTGAAATAGAGTTATAAAAAAGCAAGAGGAGAGGTACGATAACTATAAGTTTGGGTCATTATGCTACAAATGCTCATGCTATCATGAACTGTAAATGAAGATGAAAGGGCAGAAAGCTGCTTTATTAATTAGCTTGTTTTATTTGTGACAAGTTCTTAATTAGTTTTAAATAATTGAATAATTATAACAACTTATTTCTAAAATACACATGCATTTTTAATTTTTTCCATTCTTTATTTGTTTTCATTTTCATCCATAATGATAATAATTTATAAACTTAACCTGGAAAAAAGTGTTTGGACTGAAAAACCTGGAAAAGTCAGGGAATTTGAAAATCTAGAAAGCGTATAAACCCGGTTTTACTAAGCGTGCAAGAATAAAGCGTCATGTCGAGAACTTCATAGAGGGGAAGAACCTTACGTCTCGAGGAGATCTTCTGATTATCTTGTTAATTGCTCTCAAGAGCTCAACAATAAGCTCCACACCCGATTTGTAAATTACGATGGAACAATTTAGCAATGCTGTTAGTAAATATGGAAAAGGATCTTCTTCGCCCACTGGAAAAGTTCAGGGAACCAAGGGGATCCGAAAATATCCAGGAATTACTTCATGTCTTTAAGTGGGAAGTGTATGCTATTTTTTGTAGCATAATGAAAATGTGTACTCAGAATCCACGTATTATGGGCTCTTGATATAGAAAAATTAGTTCACGGCAAAACGTTTTTGTCCGTTTGTTTGTGGTCAATGGCAGCACTAATTCCGTTCAGATGATTTTCTCCAAAATTGATATTCCTTCATCGATCTGGCCGAACTCGAGGCCAGCGTATTTGAAACGAATAGTCTGTGGGTACGTTTCATGAAGCCATGACATTTTCATTTTTGTTTCCAGTATGAGCTCCACATTAGTAGATTATTTCCCCCTTTCCTCGGATAGCGCAATAAGTTCAGGTTGTATTTTCGTTAACATATCTGAATTTTTGATAATTCCAAAAGCTCGAAAATATGAGAACGAATCTGTACGAATAAACTATATGTTGGAGAGCGACGAAGCGATTTCATAGTGGAACACATGCTTCAACTACACTACAAATTGTTGGAACCAACTAACTGGTTTTTCCTGCCCGAATTTACTGGCAACACATTGTTCATACTTTTTACCAATTTTCTTGACCTTTAAATGGAAATGAGACATTAAGAATATCATGGAAGGGCCAAACCTCTTTATAAAAGTGTCCTCCGAAAATTTTCCGCCTTTTTAAAAAAAATGTCATTTGAGCGTTTTGAAAATGTACAGTTTTGAGATTTACACACACAAAAATTTTAATATTTCGGGGAACTTCATTGAAGATCATTTGAAGTACACATGTTAGGAAATGCATTAAAGTAAAAAATTACAACTTTAAAATAAATATTAACCATGAGAGAGATAGAAAAATACATTTGTGTAATTTTTGAAAAGTAAATAAATGTGTTAATCAATAGTTCATGTGATTTAATGTAATTCAGTGCACTTAGATTTATCCGTATAAAAAAATTGAAGACATTTTGGCCGTTTTTGAGAAATTGCCTCTAGTTTAGCAAACATTTCCCCAAAATTAATCATGTTATGAAAAAATATTTTTTAGTAGAACAAACTAATAGTGACGAACAAATTTCATTTGAAAAATATCTCTATCTTCAATAATGTAGTAGTTTAATGGAACCCAAGAAGTTTGAATGGGAATTTTGTAATTTTCGAAATTCAGGATTAACAGCGAAAATCGGGCTTGTGCCATCGTATTTCACTCACTTCCAGCAAGAAATGTAAAGAAAAAATGAAGTAAGTTTAGGGAAAATTTTGAAATGACCCAGGCGCTTAACGTGAAGCACTTAACCCCCAAAAATTGAAAGATTGGTTTCAATTTCACAGGACATCGCCGGGGTTAAATCTATGGGGAATAATCATTTTGGAAAATATATGCGAATCGCTAGTGTAATTCACAGAAGGACGAGACGGACAGAAACATTTATATTTTGAAAAAACAACAACAAAAAACAAAAAAACAACACTGGGTATCAGGAAACCTCAAACGATTTTCCGCGGCGTTACATAACTTTGTACTACATATACTATTCCGGATATACATATGTGTACGAGAAAGTAACAATGAATTAATTTCATTCTACCTAAACGATTTAGTTAACTTGTGCATTTTATTTTAAATATTTGTGTATTGTATATATGCTATAAGCATATATTACGAGAAAAATTTGTAAATAAAAATAGAATGGATTAAAATACGTGAGACTAACAGATATCGAATATCTGGTATAAATTCTAAACTAATCAATCTTCCTCAAGAGATTAAAATCGTATTTAAAAATGTGTGTATATATGAGGAATTCATATGGAGAACTTCCAATATTTTACACTTAAGCTAAAAAAATTGTGATAAAAATGAAGCATTTGATTCACAGATACTACGAAATCAGTAATGGGAAGCGAAAGTTGAAGGTTTCGATTCCGATTTGACGCCTTGTGGTTACCAGGATTCTATCGGGTTGGATCACTTCCAAAAACGATGGTCGTGACTAGATTGACTTCTCTTACTCATTTTCGAAGAAGCTTGTATAAACATTGATTGCGTATTCACGAATAGGAATGATTATGTAAAATATGAAGTATAACATTTTATGTGAATTTTGCATGGTTTCAATAATCATAATTGACCATAAAGATGATGAGAATAGCAACAAGATATCGCTCAGCAATTCGTACAACTAGACCACTTTTACCATACTAGAAAGGACGCTGAAGAAGAAAAATGTGTGCAAGGGCTTCTGAGATACACCAAAAGATAGACAACGAAGTTTCGCTCTATTTGGTGTTCTCTAATACGAAGGTTTCCTTCAAAATATGCAGATCCTTGGCTCTGACAGACTTTGATTTCTTTCGGAATGAGAAATTTAATGGAAAACTTCGGCTAGGTGATTCGGACGGCGATTCAAGTGGAAACACTTTTTGGCCACCTGACATATCGTGTATCGTACCAAGGACACCACCTCATCACTCTGTCCACGCCCGCCCCCACCACCACATTCACCACCACCGCCTCCCTCACGGCAGGATATCCATTGATGCCAGTGTCTGACCGGGAGATCATAGGATTCGAGTCCCACCGGTGGTGGCAGGATTTTCGACTGTAGCTCCATATCTATGTCGAAATCAGCCGCTGTCTGGAAGAGAATGCTAGTGTCCTACTGCTTGGATAGGTACCTAGTTTCCCATGGTTTCTCCGATCGACGCCAGGCAGTACCCTAACAAACGGGCCACAAACCGCGCGCTATCTATCCTACCTTCCCCTTATCCTCATCTTTTACTTACACCCCACACTTACATGCACTTCACGACGACACATACCAGGAGTCTAGCCGGGAAGTTAGAGCTTGTCCCGGCTGGGCCGGTGCCCCGCTGGTGGGAGACACCAAGTTGGGGAAATCCCCCGTAAGCTGACGTGTAGATCGTCGCCGTATCTCGTCATCCAGAAGGAAAAATCACCGCCACATCCGGGGGGGAGGGCACTCCACATACGGGATAAAATACCTTATTAGATGTTACGCCCGGAATCACTAATAAATCAATTAAGACACCGCCATTACCATCACCGCCGTCACCACCACAACCTTGACCTCCTCCCCCGCCGCCACTATCACCACCGTAGCCGCCCTCACACTCGACGCCCTTGCCCCCCCCTCCGCCCTCGCCCCGTAACTATCACCGCCACCACGCCTCCACCACCTCCACCGTCGCCGCCCCGCCCTCGGCGCCTTAGCCCCCGTCGCCCCGCCCTCACTCCTTTCGCTGCCCCCACAACCCTCCTCGCCCGCGCTGCCTCCCCCGCCCCCTCCACCCTTGGCTGCCGCCTCCGCCGCGGGCGCGAAAGGTCGAGGCCCACGCGGTCCGGGGGCGGCCTCCTCGGGCGGTGCGGCGCGGCGTGGCGTGGCGGCCGCGGGCTGGGGGCGGCGGCGGCGGCGGTGGTGGCTGCGGCGCGCGCGCGCAGTCCTCGCGTTGAGCCCGGCGCGTCAACATGCAGCCTGCGCCTCCCGCCTCGCCGGCGTCCGCGCCTGCTCCCGCACGCGCCCGCCCTCGCCCTCACCCTCGCCGCTCAACGAGCATGCGCTCCGTCCCGGTGAGTCACGCCGCGGGCGCGCCTTTGGACGCCTTTCCACCTGCTGAGGGAGGCCGCAGTGTTTAGAGCTGGAATAGTTGTTATGACATTAGTATCGTAAGATGTTACGATGCGAATATCGTACGACGTTTTACCCTGTTTGTAAACATTCCAGTGAATTATCATTTTCGTTTCAATATGACAATTGGTTCTGTGAAATGTGACATGTTGACGTTTATAAAAGTTAATAGGAGGTCAAGGGTTAGTTCTAATATTATTACATTACGAGTATGATTATTGTTGTTAACAGTGAGTCAAGAGATTTTAGAGTACTTTGATCGTCATAAGCTTTATTCCGACACACTGGATCTCAGTAATGTTACGTTTTAATTTAGACAAACAAAGTAAATAAACGCTAGTATTTAATTTGCACTGTATACTGTCAAAACTTTTATCGGCATATTTTTTATGTCAAAGTGTGTCGTACGAATCGTCGAGAATAAAAATAGTTCTGATTGATAATTCATGATTGTGTGGTTTTGTGACTGTGTCCCAGCCAACTCTCGTACTAAAGTTTCACAATTGTTTCGATCAAGTTTCGAATACAAGTATAGGACATTTATAACCAACGAAATAATTTACAAAACATTTGATATTGGCAGGCCCGTATTAACGCACGGGCCCGAAGGGCCCGGGCCCAGGGCCCCCAATGTTCAACGGCCCCGGATAGTTCTTACAAAAACTATTTAATACTACATTTTTCAAAAAATAAAATGAAAACCGTGTACAATAGGAAAGTATGATTAAACAACAAGCAAAACATTGATTTAACGGAGTGATGTGCCGCGCATCATTGGATAATGTTTATAATATAGAATATTGCTGGTTGATTCAAGAATGTCACTCAGGTTTATTTTAAACAAAACTTTTCTTTAAATTGGGGAGGAGAGATTGGTGAAAGTAAGAATAGGGGGACTTCCAATTATCGTGGGCCCAAGGGCCCCCAAAGATGTTAAAAAAACGGCCCTGTTTACTGATATTTCGTTAAATGTTTAAGGTATATTTATTTTGTGGGTGCCACAAAAGTGTTTAAAAGGTCCTCTATTTTTTAAATTATAGTCTAGGTACTTCATTATTTTTTATAGTAACTGGAGCGGTAGTTGGATTTCACACCATCATGGAATCGTTATTTTTCGCGGAATTGAAAATACAAATATTATTGAATTCTTTGGGCAGATAAATTTTATAGGAAATAGAAGACCTTATTTTATAAATTCAATATTGACTACGTAACTTTTCTCATTTGTTCAGTCTTCGTGGTTTATTCGTAATAAAATAATTCAATTTTAAGATCCTTTGTAGAAATTGTATTTTTAATGAGTATGATATATATTTTTAACTGACAGAAACAAAATAATATCGTGCGCTAATACATGTAATGACGATTTAATTTCACCGTAAAAGGAATTAAAATTATAATAGAATTTTGCCTCCGACTAGCCTAGAAGACAATAATCGCTTTTCCTTCAGCCATTGCGCATCTTTGCCGATAGATGATTTTGAATGAAGAGTAGTAGATAATTGGAGAGAGGTGTTTATTTTCGATTTTGTGATCCCTAACTTTCTTAATATATATTAATGATTGATCTCTGATGACATAGTTAACACTTGTGCCTTTTCGTGCATTTTGGGTAAAAAATACATCAAGCTAATAAAGCATCGTCTTGTCAACAAACTTATTTTCTGCCAAAAATTAACCTTTATCTATTTTAGTTTTATTTTCGAAAATAATAAAAATGCTATATAAAGAGAGGTAACAAATGAAAAATCTAGGCCTTTTGGGGTGGCAGGGCCCCCATGCCCCCCCCTCGGGACCCGCCACTGATCTCACCTAGAGACTTCAAATCGCTTTCTACTAGCAATAAAATCTCGTATGAATGCTGTTTCAATCATGGTTCATCTCAGTCAATGGTTCCGTGCTCCAATGTTTTCCGACGTGACCAAGAGAGTGCACTGCACGCTCGCGCCGTTACTTGAGTGTTCAAAACTGCGAGGTCGAACCCAGCAAGAGTTCCAGAGCCCTTCGCGGGCCTTGGCGGCGCAGATCGCCTAAGCCATCTGCGTAATTGCATCTCTTAATTGCTGGGATAGCCTGGTGATTACGTACATTTACACGGTACACGGGTTCTTTATTGTGGATCTGATGACGAGTCACCCCAAAGTGTGTAATTTGAAGTCCTTGGAAATTAGGGGAAGAAATACTTCCTCTACGTGCTGTGAGAATTTCGTGTCCTTGGCTACGTTTCGTAGATCATGTTTCATTGAGAGAATGTAGCACAGGATTTCCGTTATTCGAGTCGCCATATTTACTATTGCACGGAAAGTATTATTATACTGGACATTCGAATAGACTTACTTCGAGTTCCTAACTATTGCATCAGGTAAGCATTATACATCTACAAAACCTCATCCATATTGAAAATGGTTGAACAATTCTCAACGTTTTACTCCATACCAATAATTAATGTTGTTTATGCTCTACGGAAACATCAATTAAATTGAGTCACGTTGATTGCTGAGATAGTGAAATGTTTCATATCGGGATTAATTAATCGAAGGATGTACAGTTACAAATATAAAGAGGTCAGTTAGCGATACTCTTATGACACTGATTTAATTTTGTGATACCGATCATTTGATGTTAGACTGTTTAAGGTAAATTGGAGGGCCAAATACTTAAGTCAGGTAAAGAGAAAATGGAAACATAATTCTGAATGGGAAGAAATTGATTAAAAAACATCGCTTTATGTGCATCTCTAAAAATTTAAAATTGGGGTTTATGACCATTTTCGTCGGATTTCTTCATACGTTTGGATTTATCTTAGTTCATATTGTGAATTGTTTCAGGCGTGACCACGTAAATGCTTCCTTAATTTATACAGAAGTGTAATAAATGACGATTTAAAGAACATGTTCCGTAGTGTAGAAACGTATTTGGCAGTCGCCTTAGTAGTGAAGCCAACTTTTTCACCTGGAGAGACTTGTGGAGAATTTCAGGCCCTCGATCGCACGGTGAAAGTCTGTGTAGGTAAAGCTTCAGAGATGAGTCGGAAGAGACAAAATGTTTCGATCAGAGTGCCGATTGAGTCGTACCGTGACAAGCAGTGTGATGCAAAGCTGCGCCCGTCCTCGATGAGGCTGGATGTCACCGCATGCAAATGCAGCCAAAGGTGCGCCCGGCGCGAGGCGAAAGGAGGGGGAAAAGCAAAGCTCTACTTCAATTTTTTTTAAGTGGCCGATGACATTATGTCATTGTTAAACTTTCTGCCTTATAAAATGAATATTTTTATTTATTTCGCGAACGTCCATCTCAACGAGGCTTGTGGCCTCAGAAATGTGCTTACCACTGTTAACTAGAGGTGCTACAGAATAGCACAGACTTTCTCGTAGCAAATTTTTCTTATTTCCTTGGTGTGGACTGGCTTTAAGGTCTTGCCAAATTCTCTGGTCAGCTGCCATGTACCGTCGCCCAAAATACATTTTTTGACATTTTCTCAACTTTTCGGTTTCTTAATAGTACAACCGAAATATTACTTGAGGAATATTAAAGAAGAATAAAACTTCCTCCTAAATAGAAATTTACACTGAAAAATATGAACCCGTTTTTAAGAAAATGGTGATTAAGCATTACTGTAAATGGTAAATATGAAGCTCTTTTTTTCACAGAAATCTATTGAGTTTACAAAAAACTTAATTTGATATCATTTGAAGCACTTCCACTCGCAAATGTAATAATGTAAACAAATCTATGGAAATGTGCGTATTAACGGCGTGAGACAATTTAAAAAATTAAATTTGTGTAATTTTTGAAAAAACAAACAAACAAAAGAATAAACCAAAATGAACTTTACGTCATATTGAATAGTGTAATTATCACTAACCATTGCAAAAGTTTCAACAAAAGATTTGGAGCCATTTTTGAGAAAATGGCGTTTGAATGTTTCTGAAAATATAGAATTTTGATCTCATTTTAACAGAGGTTTTGAGGAACTTTTAGAAAACATTATTTAAAGCACATGTACTTATAAGTACAATAACGCGAAGAAATCGCCTCTGATGTAAATATTACCGTTGTGAGACACAAGTCAAAAAAATTAAATTTTTAGAATGTTTGAAGAAATAAAATAAAAGAGCAATATGACGTTTATGTCATCGTTTAGGGTTTATTTGGCACTAACTCTATCTAAAATTTGAAGAAAAACTTGGAGCCGTTTTTGAGAAAATCTTGTTTTTCTAATTTTTTAAAATTGCAAATATTGCATGCGCTATTGCACGAAAACTAGTGGAGAAAAATCGTGGAGAATTACGTAATAATAAATACCATTAGATCGGCTGAGGTTAGCTTAGAGCCAGCGTTGCCGCTGTCTGTGCCGCATCTCTGACCGCGAGGTCCTAGGGTTCGAGCTCGATGTTGTTGGATTTTCAACAGTTGATATTGAATTCAACTGCTGTTCGGAGGAAACTGCTAACAGCCGGCCACTTTGATCGTTTACTATAGTTTCTTTAATCATTGTCAAGGGAATGCCCTAATTAACGGGCTATGGGCCTTGCGCGATTTATCCCATCTCATCTTGTACTCCCCTCTTCGTTCACACCTACATTTGCATCCATCACACTCCGTCCGACACATGTTGGGAGCGCAATTGGGAGCTTCCATTTGACTGGGCTGGGCATATTTATATGTATGTATTAATATTATAGATGGTTATGCATAATTATGTGCTTTATTTTTATATATTCATTTTGATGACTTGTTCCGTAGTTTGGTCATGCTTGGAATTCATTTTTAGTGACTAACACCATTAGGCCAATGAACAGCAAATAACCCAGCGAGTCTGTTATTTGTGTTATAGACAGTATGCCGTTCGATGATTTTAATAATACTATATTATTATTAAAAAATATAAAGAGGAAACACCATTTCTTTGAAAATTGGGTTTATCTGTCATCTTTAGCTGCAACTCATTTGTTTTATTGTTCTTAACGGATGGCAGAGTGTTAAATTTTTAATGCAAAATTCCTATTAAGAGGGACCTTTTCATTCCACGTTTTGATTTGTGTTAGACGATATTTTAATAGTACACTGTTAGAAATTTCCGCATTTCTTTAATGTAAATTACATTAAAGGAATGAATATATGAATGACCTTGATGGACCGGTGATTATGAATATACGATATGAATGATGAGAGACAGAGGAAACAGGAGAACTTCTACATTGAATCTACACTGCGTTTAACGTGTGCATTAAATTTAATGTACAAATGTATAAATGTATTAAGTTTTTAATGTACGATATTACATTACGTTTCATGTACATTACATTAATCTGCATTACATTTAATGGCATTTCTGACAGTATACGAAAAGATACTAATCCGGGCGTGTGTGTGTGTGTGGGAGGGGGCGAGAGCGGCGTCCTTCCTCGCTTCCAGACTGCGTCCGCCGCGCCGCCCGTGCTCTTGTTCGGAGGTCGTGACGGGGTCGTTGGCGGCGTTGCGCGAGTGCAGCGCGAGCGGGGCCGGGAGAGGCGTGGTCCGGGCGAATGCCAGGGCGCGGACGGCCGCGCCGCGCCGCGCCGCGCCGCGACCTGCGCACGTGAAGCACTTACTCACGCGGCTTGCGTCTACCCGAACCGGCTCAGGGCGCCAACTGATGTCACTGCAGTGCCTCTGACCGGGAGGTCCGTGGGTTCGAGTTCTGACGGGGCAGGATTTTCGACACCACAGATACATAGGTCGAATACAGCTGCTGTCTGGAAGAGAATTCTAGCGGCCAGCTGTTCTGAGTTTTCTGGGGTTTCTCCGACCAACATCAGGCGAATGCCGGAGCAGTAACAAACGGGTCACGGACCGCGCGCGATCATTCCTTCTTCTTCCTTGCCCGATTCACACCAGTTACTTACACCTCACATGCCAGAGATAGCGGTAAGCCTGTAACTCCCTTTGACCGGCAAAGGTGGCTCAGGGCATCATCTGATGTCATTGCAGGGTTTCTGAACGGGAGGTCCTGTGGTTCGAGATCAGACGGTGGCTGGATTTTCATCACTAGCTTGTCACCTAGGTCGAATTCAGCCGTTGTCTGAATGAGAATCCTAGCAGTGGGCTGCTCTGGTCGGTAGTTTTACGTGGTTTCTCCGATCAACACTAGACGAATGCTGGAGCAGTACCCCAATAAATGGGCCATGGAAGAGCGCGCGATCTTTCCTTCCTCTTCCGTGTCCTGTCCGCTCCCCTTACTTTACACACTCATTCACATGCACTACACTACCACACATGTCGGGAGCTTAGGGTCTGCGACGGTACCCCGCTGGTGTGAGAAAGCTGGTTGGGAAAAAGCCCGGAAGCCGACGTATAGGGGACCATTTAGCGGGGGAAGTCACCACCACCTCCTTCAATAAAACATGCACCACACTTACGAGACTAACGACCTAATCAGTTGACACGCCTAAAATATTAATCAATTATGAGTATTGATTCTACGAGTCATAAATTGTAAGTTTTTTAATAAAACTGTTATGTTTAATTTACTTTCTGCTGAATTTTATTGTAGTTTGCTCTTTGTATTTATTTTGTAATCCGCTTCTTTTGTATTTTCCTAAGTTGCAGTGAGGTCTGGATGGTCAATTATAGTTTGTGCCTTAATGTACAGTCGCGAGAAAAAGTATCAGCTCAGAGGAGCTTCGAATATTAAACTAGATCCACATATCTCAATAATTTGTTATGGATACACATTTTTAATTGAGGAAAGCCCTCTACAGAACATTATTGTGTTCAGAGGAGGCATACATTGAGACCTCCTTTGCAAAATAAATAAAGTTATAAATAAATTTATAAACAAATAAATAAATAAAATAAAAATATAATCGTTCACTAAGATTGCTTTCTATAAGATCATTAGAATAGGCTCCTCACACGTAATGCAGTAGTATTGTTTGATTTAAATATAGTGTCTTGGAGTTGATCATCAGCTGAAAGCGGTTATCCAATCAGGAGCTTCGTTACGATTTTAATTTTTGGTACTGAAGCTCCCAAATTGAAAACAGTCACACCTGATGGTCTGTCAGAAGTCACCTTATTCAAATCGGACAATAGTTCCAGCACAGTTGTTGACTGTAAACTGAAAACGTTTTCAGTGAAGAGATAGTGTTCTTTGAGAGAAAAGACATGAGAAGGAAAAGTAGGGAAGTGAGCCTTCCAAAAATGGATGTTGTAGTGAATTTGTGAAAGGAACACAACTTTTATCGCGAAATTGCACGATTTATATACCGTAGTCGTTTTACAGTTCGTATAGTGGCGAAAAGATTCAATAAACGAAACTGTAACCTATGAAGAGCTAACAGGGCGACCATCGAAACTTGATAGCAGGAAGAAGAGAGAAATAATCTGGAGAGTAAAAAGGGATTCTAAAATTTCAACGATGCAAATAACAGCAGAAATGCATGAGTACGAGGATAATGTCTAATCCGCATCATAAGGAGAGTGCTAAATTGATCTGGATGAAATGAAGATTACCCAGAAAGAAAGAAACTCTATATCAGTCAGGTGAATATGAAGAAGAGACCACAAAGAAACAAAGTTAACGTTATGGAGGACTGAGCATTCTGCAAGAAACATATTTTTCAAATTGGAGTAAGTTAAATAATTTTCAGAACGATTTTAGTGTCCTGGTATGGAGAAGAAAAATATACAATGGGATATGCAAAATATCTAGGCTACTGTTAAATTCGGAGGTGGTTCCGATATGGTTAAAAACGTTTAAGTGTGGTGTGGATAGTGTTATATAATATAATTTGTATGGCGCGAATGCTCAAGCATAGTTTCAGTGTGATGGATTCACATGTACGTAGAGTTGTACTGTAGTCTGGATGGTCAAGTATAATTTTAGTAAGGATCGTGCTGTTTGCGACCCGTTAGTAGGGAAATATTTTTGGCCGGTTGGAAAACTTATTAAGGAAATTAATATAAATATCTTCTTCAAAACTCCATTTTATTCGACTACTACAGGGTCGACTTGCCTAACGTCTAACCCAGTACTATATGAAGTGTGTAGTTTCATACAATATCAATTATCTCCGATATCAAAGTGCACGAAGACTTGAACATTTGATTATGTATAGAAATCGATCATCATTAATTCGAAAATTCCTTTTATTAAGAGTTTGTTGTTAAATGAATTTAACCTACGTGGATTCCTGATGAACAGTTTTCGAGTAGGGTGGAATGAAGTGATTTAAAGCTCTAAAATTTGAAACGTATTTCTGAATATTCTAATGTTAATAAATTTTTTGTTGAATTTCACATGACTACTACTAAAACGTTGTAAATTCCTTGGTGTAAGAGAAAGAAGAACCTTTTGTAATCTAAAAATTACTACATTTTAATATAACACTCACGTATTTCTGAATGCTTGTCCTTCAATAGCCTGTTCATTTTTTTCAGTAGACCTCCGGACGGGTTTCACTCGTGTGGATTCTTGCTTTCTTCAGACCTTGCAACGTCATCGCCGTCTAGGGTGGCTCATTTTATGAACAGAAAGCATTACCTTGAATTTATTTTTAAAAAAATATCCTGTTACTCAGAATAATGATATCTGAAAAGTGAAAGTAAAAATATAGATGTAAATATTGAAGGCAAAGTTATAATTACCTTCCACTACCCGTATGAAGCGGTTGCGGGCGGATAGTGTCTGTACCGTTGGCTCAGGGCGTGGTCCTGGGTCTGGGCTGCTGGGCAGCCTTGATGCCCACGGCACGTGGTGGTCGAGCGGCTCCGGACCTTTAACCTACGCCGGGAAGTTTCTCTGCGAGGTGACGTTGCAACCGACCTATTCCTCCCGCGTGATTTTGCGCATGAGAGGATAAGAAGAAGGCTTGATTTCTTAGACACCGTTCTCTCGCTTGGGTGGATAAAATTCTCTTGACGTGAAAAATGTGATATATCTTATACCTAGAGTAAAGGCGATGTGAAGCATTTATTTAGGCGTGTGAACCTCTACAGTGAGATGTTTTTGCCTCTTTTTGTAATACAATAGTGACTGAGACAAGCAGGTCTTATCGTAAAATTCATGCCAAAGGAGGGATTGTAGAAAATTGTACTCCAGGATATTAGACGTTATTGTATTACATACGAGTTTCAGGACATTCGCTACAAACGCTACATACTTTGAATTTGAATGTAGTACTTTGTAGTGATGCAATAACCTTTTCCGAAAAAAAAAAAGAACTGTTTCATTTGACGTTTTCTCCAAGAGGTTGCTGCGTTCAATATACTTGTATGTTGAATGGTTTTTTCGTACATTCACCTTTCACCTTATTATCTGAATTCTTATCCTGACCCATAAACCAAAATTTAACGTGCCTTGAGACCTTTTGGTTCAGTTAATGAAACTGTTTTTAATTAAAGAGCTGCATGTTTCGTTACCCCCGTGTGGCACTGTATTTTAAAGAACTCTTTATATAAAATGCTCCCTTCTATAACCTCTTACGATTTCCCTTGTATCCCTAGAAGTGATGCATTGTATTCTTGATACATTACGGAAGACTAGAGTAAATTAACTTTGTGATAACGTAAAAAAAGTTAGGTAACTTAGAGGAAGTTAATTGAGAGAATACCAAATAAGGTAATCATTAATATGACTTTGTACACAGGTGCAGATAGTCAATTAAGTTGTCCACTAATTTACCTCCTCCTAATTACCGTTTGGCAACATTACAATCTGAAAAATTAAATTAGTATTTAGGCCATTCACAAATAGTAACATTACTAATTTCCAATTGTCTTTCTCAGATTTAATTTCTTTGTTCATTGTGTTTCCTTCTTTGGAAAAGAAACTTATAATTTTGCATCGGAAAACACATTAACATTGCTCTATATTACTGATACGACACAGTGGCCAGGATAATCAAATTGAAATTCGACAGCTGTGACATGTAAGCATAAATTTGTTTCCTCATCTTCTCTTTTGCAAAGTACCCCGAAGAAAATGTCAAAAAGATCGTAGAGACCGATGTTTCGGTCAGGAGTCCATCAGTTGACAACCGGTGGTCCGTGTGGTAATTTTAAAAATTTCGCAAAGACATTCAGAGACTATTTAAATTCGCTGAGCTTTTTAGTAATATTTTCTGAGAAAGAAACAAATTTTCATTTAAGCTCTATTATATTTAAAATAGAACAAGAACATTATATTGGGAATTGATTAGCTGGAAAGTACTACTGACCTACTGACAAGCATCTTCATCCACAGCGGTGTGGTGTGCGGAATTGTGTTGCGTAGAAACCTTAGGTCACATTCTTGGAGGTATATCTTTCAAAGAGTCTTATTTTACTTGTTTGTAAAGCAAGAAAATTGAAAAGTCAAATGAACGTAATTCGCATTTGAAAATAAAATATAGTTACGGCAAACCTATTTAATTGATAAGGATTTAAAAATGTTACCAAATCTGTACGAATACGTGAAAGAAAAATACATCAACCGATATATTATGTAGTAGATCTTGTTCATCAGCACTTGCCGTCATCTACAATAATAGTAATAATAATAATAATAATAATAATAATAATATTAAAAATATCTTTGTGAATGAATTACATGTACTTTACCACTGACATGTAAGTACCGTTTTAATGAATTACTTGTATATAATTACGAGAAGTTGAGGGGTTAGGTCGTAAATAATATTAACTGACGTTTCACATGACAGTAAAATGCAATCTGATATTACTATCTACATGAAATATACTGTACAAGCCATAATCCGTAAGTGAATTTTATTGCCATTTGTTGTCTGTACATGAAAAGTCTCGCAATTTAGAAAGAATAGCCAATTTTGTCATTCTTCAAATCAATAATCCTAATTATTAAAATTTTAGGGTCTTTTGAACATTACTGTCCAAATGAAGATGAACTCAGAAATGGTAAAATGTGTAGAGTACACCATTTTTGTTCAAATAATGAGGAAAGTAAAGAAATGTTTCATCGTATTCTCAGACTTCTATTAAGCTCATCTGCAGAAGTCATTTGTCGTCTGTAAAAAGTGATTATCCAGTTTTTATTGATAGAACCTTAAAAATGTTGACTCCATTCACGACAACATACTAGTGAGAGAAAAAGTTCTCCACTGTGATAGCTATTGAAAACAAATATGGTTGGAAATAGAAGCTCCTTTACTTGTTAGGATGACACCATTGTTCCTTTGGATTATGAAAATAATAATTTTAAACCAAGGGCAACAAATCTCCAACATTTTTAATATTACTATTATACTTTATTACTCTTTTTGTGAGACCGTCACCCAAAAGGAATTACAATAATTTTTAGTACATATATGCTAATAATAATATTTACTATATACTAATTATATATATATATATATATATATATATATATAATGTGTGTGTGTGTGTTGTGTGTGTGTGTGTTGTGTGTGTGTGTGTTGTGTGTGTATTGTGTGTGCGCGTATGTGCGTGTGTGTGTGTAAATCATACACAGTGCTCGCGTTAAATCGCAGTATGTAAAAGGGAGAGGGGCCTCATCTAACTTCACACCTTAGATTTTACCCGTTCACGTTTGCGCGTCTCGTGATTTACTGTGTCCCGAAGGCGCCTACAGATGTCTACTTTTCGTTCGTGTCTTACTGCTTCTCATCCTCCTAGCTCGGCAACTGCCCCCCGTCTCATTGTTATCTTTGTGCGGATGAAGGTGCACTTTTAGCAGACGACAGCGCGTTGTTTCTTGCCCTGTGGATATTTAACAAACCTATATAGAGAAGGTTTGCGCGCAGAGACCTACAGAATTAGTAACCACGAACTCTTACGCTGAAAAAAATCAGGATTGGCTAAGATAGGCCAGGGCAACAACTTTGCTACTGCAGTGTCTCTGACTGGGAGATTCTGGGATTCTATATACATCGGTGGCGGATTTTCACCACCACAGTTGAATTCGACCTAACTATAAAGGTAGTGTCAAATATCCGCCACCAGCGGGACTCGTACCTTAGGACTTCCCGGTCACAGACATTACAGAGACAGCGGTAAGCCTGTACGACACCACTCGTTTGGTAGTCATCCCACAAGAGGGTTTGCCAAAATGTCTCGCTTGTGGAACAAGTACCGCGCGCGGGCAGTCGGGAATCGCGCAGACTGCGGAGCGCGTCGTGGAATACATTTGGCGGTGTCTTTTGTTCCCGGTCACGAACACCTTAGGCCGCTGGCGAGGGGAAGTGGGAGGGGAGGGGGGCGCGGCAGGGCCGGGGAGATCGGAATGCGAGGAGGGCGGTCGCCTAAGATGCCGCCCACGCACCGACAGCGGCGAAAACGAAACTGCTCGCGGAATTCGCAAGAAGGTGAAGGTGTAGAACAATAGAAGCAGAGTTTCTTTTTTAGATGTTACGCCAATAATGCATTTTTTTCCTTTTAAGGTCAGGAAATGATGAAATACCCAGGGCGTTTAAAAGGAAGAATGTCGCATTTTTAACCTTGCTCAGTGTAATTGTTAAGACTTAACCCCGATTCTGGTTAATTCTCTTATTATCCGGTTAATTTTTACATTATCCGAAATGGAGTGGGAAAGTCTGAGGTTAGTACAGGTTCGAAGCTTACTTCGAACTTTAGACGCATTGAGTTGACATTAGCCAACCTAAGGTGGCTAGAGTAGGTGGAGTACATTACGGAAACGAGAAATAGCAGATATGTGATAAACGGGAATGAAACTGCTGGTGGGAAGTTTGTAAGGCTTGTGAGAGACAAAGGGTGTTATTTCTATTTCTACTGTGTCAGTTGTAACTTTGTATTTACACAATACCAACTAAGCACACTTCACCTCGCTATAAGAAATCTGAGTTGTCGCTTTCTGCGCATTTCCGAGTTGGCGTCGAGACTTCAGCATTCGCGATTTACATAAGGCAACCTTGAGTTTGTGCAGTGCATACTTTTCAACACATTTCCGTGTCAAAATACTTCTTGCGAACACGACGCATCACACTCGGACAATCACCTTAGCCAACGACCTCTGGCTAATATAAACATTGACCAAAACACAGACGTAATGTTTGTAATTTGGTCATGTATTTTTAGAAGCCTGTTTTTTATTTTCATTTGTTGAATTTATGTAGTAGTTACTGAGGGAATACAATGGTTAGAGGTACTTCAGATTCGGTTCGTAGTATAACAAAATAAGTCGATGCCTTTGATACTATTGTCATTTCCACTCTTTCTGAAAAAGTCATAACATTTTGAGAATGAAATTTTCTCTCATTTTAAACTAATGAGCAATGAATGGTTATGTCATTTAAACGAACACAAAGCCATAACATTAGCATTTTAAATATTCTCGTTCCTTCCAATGATATGAAATTTCTATGTTAAAAGCCATTAACATCACAGAAGTTGTTTTTTGACTGTAAGTAATGCATGCCATAAGATCAATGTCCTTAACTTATACTATACATCCAGCAGTTTTTTCTCTAGAGTTCATATTATTGGGGTTTTACAACGACCAGGTCATGAGACCTACCTAACTGGGAGCAGATAGACAGATTTATGGATCTTTCGGGTCATCGAGTGGGAGTGACCAAACTGGCGTCGCGCCTTTAGGGATTTAGATGGGCTCAGCAAGATCGCGCCCAGGTCGTGGCCCGTATTCCAGACGTTACTCCGCCCAAACCACACTCGCTGCTTTATTTGGATGTAGAAAACAGTAGGGCGAGACATGGAGTACGTTACTCAATGTACCTTTCTGCGTAACGATGTATCCCATTCGATTTGTTTTTCTCGTTTGATTTTCTTCATCATTTATAATTATCACATGTATCAATTTTCCACGGAAATAATTCGTAAATAAATCACATAGATCAGCAGAAACGTTTTGAAATCAGAATGTTCTAAATTGTGTATATTGGTGTATTTTTTTTTTTTTGAATTTTATTATCGATAGGTACCAACACAATCCAAGCCGTAGGAACAGGTAGGAAATATTTAAAAGATCAGAGAGAAAGGGAAGAAGACAGTGGAAACGACAGTGGAGCGTACGATTATAATGCGACAAATGTTTGCATAAACTATCAAACATTGCTCACTTTGCGGACCTTAGAAGGAACCTTTTTAAGTTTTTATTGATTAATTGATTACTAGTGATTCCGGGCGCGTCAACTACCGAGGTCATTAGTCCCGTAAGTGTAGTGCATGCATTTCATCGGGAGATGGCGGTGATCTTCCTCCACTAGAGGCGAGATCCAGCGTCCACTTACCGTCGACTAGCGGGGCTTTATCCAACCAGGTATCTCCCACCAGTGGGGCACCGCCCCTGTCGCGACAATTTCTAAGTCCCCGACCGGTCTCCCGGCATGTGAATTAGTATAGTGCATGCTTGCATGTTGGTGTGTGTGTCGTAAGGGGTGAGAATAGCACAAGGAAGAGGAAGGAAAGATCGCGCGGTCCGTGGCCCAATTATTAGGGTACTGCTCCGGCATTCGCCTGGTGTTGATCGGAGAAACCACGGAAAACTAATGATCAGAGCAGCTGGCCACTAGAATTATCCTCCAGACAGCGACTGAATTCGACCTAGCTGACTAGTGTCGAAAATCCTGCCACCGTCGCGACTCGAACCTAGGACCTGCCGGTCAGAGGCACTGCAGTGACATTAATTGATGCACTGAGCCACCGCTCCCGGTTATAAGTTTTTATAGTCATTAAGTTCATGTAACCAACTTCTTATTTGATTGTGTCTAACTTGGCAATTCAGTGATTTAGTTATCGCTGACCTATCCAAGAGTAATCTAATTTATGACGGATGTGTGCAATGTGTCAGCCGAAATGTGTTAGCCCGGTGTTCATAACGTGCGTAGTACGGCACGTGGACAGTGTCCTTTGCAGTGGTGCGCTGGTGACATTTACACGCGTTTCTGCGCGATTTATCCGCTTTCGACGGGCGCTGGACAGCAACCACGCCCTGCACCTCCCCCCGAATAAGGTACTCCACTTTCACAACTCGCAGCGAATCCAGAAAACACACAGAAACGGACGGATTGCTTTTTACGCCGCATTGCGAAATACTTTATTAAATTTTTAAAAAACATGAAAACAACAATTAATTTTTTACAATAAAATAATCTACATACATTTTTATTTCTATCGGTCCCTCTTCATTGTAGTTTTTTTTTTTAAATTTGGACTTATCTGGAAACGTGCTGAACGCGCTTCAGTGTCTTCGAAATTAAGTTGTGTGAGGATTTACTGTTAAATGCGACTCATGATTTCTCCATCTCGAAACTTTCAAAAGCCTTTGCCATGAAGCAAACTGCAGACTCGAGAAAACAAGTTGCAGACCACGAAAAATAATTAACAGAATTATAATTATAAACAGAATAATAAACAGAATTTAGTGCAATGAGTCTTGAAGAAGCTAGTTATTTCATCTTTGCGATTAATAAAGTACAAATTATTGATTTCTTTAATTAAATCGTTTGTTTTGTGTAATTCATTATAGTGGAATCTTTGAGGAATGTTCCCACCTCGGGCTCTTTATTTATCGAATGAATCAGCTACTGGCGGTTGTCAGCGAGATGAGTTTGGCGACCTACTTGGCAGGATTCTTGGCACCCTAGAAATACCGGTTCCTAACAGATCGCCAATGATAAGCAACATTGGACCTGAGCTCATTGTAGCTGCAAGCCCACCTTTGTTTTGTTGGCAAGGGGCTATTAACGAGAGTGGAAGCGTTAAGATACGTGACCAACAAAATGGATAACTGTAAGTTGTTTACTTATTGAAGGAGCTTTTGTTAAGAAAGGTATATCGTGGATCTCAGACCAACAACCTTCCGATATCTATGATGCCATAGAGGTGAATACGAAACTATTGTGGAAAGGGAAAGCATGACATTTGCAGTAAAATCTTCACGATGCCCTTCAAAGAGAATTGTGAAGACAGCTATGCTTCTAATACCTCCAATTCTCTCTCCTCATAGTTGGTCAGTTAGAGATAAATCAACATCTATCATCTCGAGACCTAGTTATACTAATTTTGCTCTATCCCACTTTGTCCTTTAATTGGCCAGGTGAGGTAAAATTATATTGATTTTTTGTAAAACGCTACCTTCGGAACAGCAGTTACTGATAAGTACCCCGCCCTTTATGGAAACATCCTTAAAAAAACTCCTTTCAAGTTTTCTATTGGTTAAAGGCAGTTCCTTCTTACATTGTTTTGGTGCAAAATGGATAGATAGATATTTATTATTTCTGCAGGTAGGTTTTTACAACCTGGTGGCGGAACACTACAATTTACATATTACAATAAGAGATATAAATGAAATTTAACTTTAAATGATTTTAAGACAATAATAATATGATAAAAATGCTAACAATAAGAGCAATAATAACAATAATAGAATGAACTCTACATTTAATGGCTGACCTACACAATCATTTTAAACTATTAAATACACGACTTTTTAATTACACATCACTTCACATCACATTTGCACTTCACTTCTCTCTACTTCACTATTGCACTACACTTCACAACACGTCACTGCACTTCAATGCAATACTCCTTAAATATAATTATATATTTAATAAAACCACTCATTTAGTAGTAATTATTACAAACTAATCATAAAAATAGCAATGAAACTAACAGTAATAATAAAAATACCTGTTATAATAAGCCTAACTTACTACATTAATAAAGTTTACAAATATCATTAGTTAATTTACTTTTAAAACTTAGGAGCATAGTAGTGCTCCTAACTATGCTCCTTTCTATTGAAATCCCGCAAGATATTGAATTACTCTACAGCCCGAGAAATGTATATTCTTTTTTTGTCCATTCTACACGTGTTACCACATGATGGTTTTCGTGGTTAGCCGCAGTTACTCAACGAATGATTCAGGAAATGGTATGTGTTAACGTCCCAACATCAGTTAATTAACATACTTAAACATTGAAGTCTGAATCTGTCTCGTCTGGGTAGTTTTACAAATGAACCCAAAAACTTACCATTCGTTTCTAATTCAATTTCTAAAATTTATTTTAAAAAATATTAAAAAGATTTTATTCCATAATATTTGCACACTTGAGTTGCTGTTTCGGATGACATTCTCGTAATCACAAATCTTCTAACAAAACTGTTTATAATTTCATTTTTGAGAAGATATATAATTTAAAAAAATACACTTGACGAGTAACTGAAATAGGAACTTTCGAACTGCGGCATAACTAATAGAGAGGAAGAATTGTTACTATGAAAGCTGTCTCTTTATAAATAACGGTAGTAATAAACATCGATTCAATGAAAATGTCTTATGTTAAATTATTAGCGAAGATCTTGTCTTCCTTCGCAAAAAGTCTCCATTGCAAGAACACGTGTCCTATCTCATGTTACAAAATTTCGTTCCAATCGGGGTCGATCAGCCGTAATATTGAGCAATGGGATGGGCAGGTAGAGGACGATTCAGCCGAGAGGTAAGACGAGTGGGCGCGACGTCTCAGCGAGCCCCGTGGGAATGCCGGAGGGGGAGGGGCGACGGGTGATGGGCGGCGAGAGGGGGCGTGCCCACCAAGCGCGTCGCGCCCGTTCGGGCGGTGCGCCTCAATCTTGATCGGCGATAGAAGCGCGCGAGTAGGCGAGGAACCCCGGCCGGCGCGGTGGCGCGGCGGAGCTCCCAGACCGGGTGCGCCACTTTCGCTGGGCTCGCACGTAAACAAGACCCCGGTCGGGACCCGGATACCGCCGTGACGTTGGCGGGGGCGGGGCGCTGGCAATAGCAGTGATCGGCGCAAATGCAATGGGAAGTTGTACGTGTACTTGGGGCGGCGAGAAGGAATACGGATTGATTGATAGATTGTTAGTGATCCCGGGCGCTTCAACTGATAAGGTCGTTAGTCCCGTGAGTGTAGTGCATGTTTTCCTCCCGAGGTGGCGGTGATTATCCCCTCCCTCCCCACGCTGGATGGCGAGATCCGACGCCGACATCCCGTCGGCTAGCGGGTTTTTTCCAACCAGGTATCTCTCATAAGGGGGCGCGCCCCAGTCGGGACAAGCTATAAGCTCCTGATCGGTCTCCTGACAAGTGTGGTAATGTAGTGCATGTTGAAGTGTGTGTAAGGGATGAGGATAGGACAAAGACGAGGAAGGAAAGATCGCGCGTGGTTCGTGGACCGGTTTGATCTGCTCCGGAGGAACCACGAAAAACTACCGGTTAGAGAGACCGTCCACTAGAAGTCCAGACAGCCACTGAATTCGACCTAGCCGAAAATCCTGCCACCGTCGGGGCTCCAACCTGGGACCTACTAGTCATTGGCACTGCAATGTCAACAGTTGACGCCCTGAGCCACATCTCGCGGTGGGAATATGAGAGAATACCTACATTCCGAGATCGATACTACAGGAAAGAGGAAAGGCGTTTCAGGTATTTTGAATAGGTACGATGGTGATTTACTACTGGGTCAGAGAATACAAAGGTACCTCGGTATTCGGAATCGGGAAATGTTCAGTTATCCAAGTTGAGGTCAAGTTATCCAAGTTCGAGTTATCTGTCCTAGCACGCAGCGAAATACATGGATGATTAAAACATTCTGTTTTAAGCCACGAATTTGTATTTGTAATTCAGCCCCAAATGCGAATTGCTGATTTTTGAGTTTTATCGCGGTCTTACTTTAAACAAAATGTAGTGATTTTTATTCATTATATTCTCTTAAAGTTGTGTAAAAAATGACATTGTCATTCTGATCAGGCGATCGCTTAAGATATTAACTGAGCAGTATCCATTTCTGTAATGCAACATTCTCAGTGGGATACGCACAATCATATACTAAAAGCGTCGTATAGAGGTGCTTCTAGCAATGAGAACGGTAGCGGTGATGGCTATTGAGAGTCGGCCTACAGTGGGGGCGAGCGGTGGGCGGTGGTTGTGGCGTGGGTGACATCGGGAACGGCGGTGTACGTTGCTAGTCCGCTCTCTTTCTACATCGCAATGAGTGGACGAACGAGAGCTGCTGCGGACTCTCACCGGATAAATCTCTTGGAAGGCGTAATATGAAACTCCGCCTTTCCAGTTGTCTTTATGAAACTTCGTAAGAGGTAGGGACATTGCCGCGGGGTAGAGTTCGGCTACAGCTGCGTTTACTGGAAGAGCTGCCTCGTAACAAGTGTCATGGTTTGCTTTCACGGATAAATGTATAGGTTATCTGCCTTATAGAAGTCAAAATGAAGTTATTGCTCAAGAAACCACGAACTCATATTTAGTTCAGAGGGAAATGATTTAGGTAGTATCACATTTTTAGATTAGGTAGTATCATATTTATAGATAAAGTGCATTTGAAATTCAGAGAGAACTAAGGAGAATTAACAACTGTACCCACGTCGTCGGACGCCGATTTATGTAATAGTTTCGCAATAAACATGTGAGTCACTCAGATTCTTTTGCTTTAAAAGACGGTAGAAACCGTATTAAGGATATCTATTATGTGATTGTCGGTCTGCACGCCGCTGGTAGGCAGTAAAGAGCTGTCGTGCCAAATAACATATATCATTATGTGATTGTGACAATACTGCAGTGCATTTTATCAAATTCCTAAGAGACAAAATAATTCATTTGACTCTTTTCTAACGAATTAAAGTATTGTAGTGTGTGCCGTTTCTAAATGGGAGTTTTGAATATTCTTCAGGTCATTTTGGAAACAATAATCTATCGAAACTAAATTGGTACGCTTTGTTACAGTGATTTCATTGAAAGTGATCTAGGAAAGCCGGACGTGATACAGAACATATGATTGTTTATTAAATGCTCTCCTGTATTTTGTTTCCTTGCGGCATGCAGCATGCCAAGATTGATTAATTATTTCATATTTCCGGAAACGTCAACTGCTTAAGTCAATAGTCCCATTAGAGTAGTCCTCGCGTTTTCTTCCTGACGGTGATTTTCCCCCGATGGATGGTGAGATCTGACGCCGAACGACACGTCGGCTAGCTGGGTTTTCCTCAACCAGGTATCACCCACCAGCGAGCACCGCCCCAGCCGGGACGAGCTCTAATCCCGACTGAACTTCCGATATAGGTGGTAGTGTTGTGCATGTAAGTGTGTGTGTGTGTGTTTGTAGGTAACGGGTGAGGATATCACAAGGAATGGGAAGGAAAGATCGCGCGCGGTTCGTGGCCCATTCGTTAGAGTGCTGCTTCGACGTTCGCCTAGAGTTTATTGGAAAATATATGGAAAACTGCAAATCAGAGCCCCTGGCTGCTAGAATTCTCCTCCACAGATGAATTCTACCTAGCTAGTGTTGAAAATCCTGCCACCGTCAGGACTCTAACCCGACGGCCTCCCGGTCATAGGCACTGCAGTGACATCAGTTGATGTCCTAAGCCGGTAGCATGACAAGAAGATAATGGGTAATACTGAATGTTTCTAATCGCATATTAAATATTTTTAGAATGTTTAACAAATAAAAAATGAAATATTTAATAATTCTGAAAATAAATATCATAACATACGATATTCGTGTGTGAATAATTGTTTGTAACTCTTAAACTGTCTAAAATATTAATATTTGATATTTCTATTTTCGCCTGAGACTTATCCTAATGTACTAATACACTCCTGCATTCAATACTATTGCATGATTTACTATCGTATCAATCGCTTTTGTATGAAGGGTTTCACTATTATTGTTTCGCATTATACGCAATTCTAAAACAGTGGAAACACTCTGTTAAGTATCGGGATGACTTTTTGCAACCTGCAAGGGACTGACAGCTTTAGAAAATTCGCTGATTACTCTTATTTATTCGTCAAAAGAGAATTAAAAGAGTGTTCGAATCACAGATCACAGACTCCAGAGCGCTGGCATTGACGATATTTCGTGAGACCCTAATCCGTGACGCCGGTGCTCGTAAATCTGCTATAAATAATCGGCCACGAGCAACGAGCTCTTGCGACTTGGGCAAGATCGCGTCCCGTCAAGTAATAAACTTACGACTCTCGAAATGGCATACCTTGAAACATGAAATCGCAGGGCTTGCGATGTACATGACAGCCATAACTCGTGATCATTTCTTCTTGTATGTAGATTTGAATGACTTTCTTACTCCGGTACCCAGTAACTTTACTTTTTATTACGTCTGTGAATTCCATACGTATTAAACGATAAACATATTGTTTTCTGATGAGCCTGTTCCCCTCATTTATCTTCGGGAATGGCGCACAATAATGAGAACGTAATTGAAGAGAGAATTACATATCAGCAAAAATGTTAAAGACGTAAAAAACAGCATTATTATACCCGTTTGTACCGATCGTATCTACAGTTACGTTAAATCTGATGGAAAATAAATTGTTCTTTAAATCTCCATTAAAAATAATGTCGATTCCTTTTTATCTGGTGCAAAGTATAACCAAGTATTGGGAAACTTAATCTTTTTGACGATTAAGGACTTTTCCATCTACGTTTACCTTAACATAAATAGATTGAAGATAGGTAAATTGATCAAGTAATTAATTAATTTCCGTATCTACAATCCACGATGTGTTATTTAAATCACATTATTATGCTAATTAATTTTTGCCTCGGCATTTAAAGATGCTGAAAAGATCCATAAAAGACACTTGATTTTGTAAGTAAAACATCAAAATTGATGGATTTTTTAATGCAAAATCCGACAAACACCTGTGAGTATGAAACGTTCAGTGAATGTTACATTAACATATTAAAACGACATACTTGATAAGAAAATTATTTACAGTCTTCAATAAAATTTAAACCTCTTTTGAACACCTTTGTAAGTCTCTGAACACAATTGTGAGGATAACTTTTCTCTTACTATCTCCTTGGGAGTCTTAAATTTTCAAGGACTTCACCATATATGAACCATTGGCTTTTTTTACTGTGAACTGTCTCTATTGGAAATTTTACACACTTCTTCCCGTATTTCTTTGATGTGTTTTTAAACGTCTTATGATATCAAATATAATTTGCCATTGTGCTTGCAATGAAAAACCCTGCGTTATCAGAAGTGAACAATGTATCCGTATAGTCGAATAAATATTGCCCAGCATCATCTGAATATTAGTTTGCAGTAAATTTAATGGTCTTGTTAAATACTTCTATCGCTCTACATAACTAACTGAACTAGGCGTTACATTTTTCCATAATGGACGCCATGGGATGGAACGTTTAAAAAAACATTAATTTCACGGTCCTTTATATTTTGCATAAGATTCATAATAATTACATTTTAATTACATCAAAGGTCTCCATTGCCTACGTATAATACTCAACTAGTACCTTCGTAGTTAGTAGTTTATACGCCCGGTTACGTATACTTCATCAAAAAACGAGCAAAACAATACTTTTAATCCAATTATTTATTAGGGAAAATAAAAAAGTAATTAAAATATCCACTCGAAAACTAACGACTAGTATCTAAACACTTTCATATTGTAAATAATCTTTTTGAACGTTTCTATAATGAAGTAAACAGCTGTAGGATACATATTCCAGTTTATAGATTGGTAAATCTAGATTACAGCAAATGGCTCCTTTAATTTAATGCCGGTAGCTGATACTGTGACGAATTTGTTTGTTCCTAGAGGAGATGGTAAAGCAGCCATGTTGGAGACTTTCTTGAAATACATGTGTTTTTATTTAATGAACTTATTAGATGTAGCAGTTTTCAACGTTGATACGTGCCTGTTACGTTTTGGAATGTATTATTACCAAAGGATGATCAGTCTGTTGTTCACTTGCTCTCGCATGACTGCAGAGTTTTGAGAAGACTGAGCAGTTAGTTAATTTTAAGAGCTTTCTCCTCCCTGTACATACCAAACGTAGTAGAAACGAACTGAAAAAATATCTCATTGTTTACAATACCTTCGTCCGCCATTTTGAAAAGGAGTACGCCAGTTTTGACAAGAGAAAGTAGATGAATAAAGCAAGTGCAATTAATATTCCTCCAAGCATGGCAAAGCACACACACGCCCTCACACCGATGCAAATACAAAGGCATGTACTATATAGTAGTCTGAAGTGAATGAGGCACCGATCAACGGGCAATAGTTCAAGTCTGAAGTAACCAACCAACGCCCTCTAAAGCATTATAAACTGTAATAAACCTGTAAAATAAATCCAAGAAAAGCTTGTCGGAAGTTACTTATGTTTAGGCAATTTTCGCATACAGTTGGCGCTGAAAGCGCTACGCAATATTTCGATACTCGAACTTAATGACTACCTGTTTAGATGATTCTGCAGTCTTCTGACATGCACGCTGTTTCATTGTACAATACACGTACATAATGATATCAGCGGTTAGCCATGAGAGCTCTTACAATCTTCGCTTTGCTTCCTCCTGTCTCAGCGGAATTCTGCTGGTAACGGTTCACGTAGTCGGCGATGCGACCTTGCTCTCAGGTTTCGTGACTGAGCGAACGCCGAGTGCATTGTGGATCCTAGGGAGAGCGAAGGCAACGGAAGCAAAGATCCTCTGTGTATGATGCACTCATCGTCAGTACCGTTCTGAGCCACACAGTCTCCCCCTTGTGCAATTGAATTGGAACATAATACACGGAATGATTAAGGTAGAAGAAATGTATGTTTCCGGGCGGCTTGTAAATCACAACAATCACAACTCGGCAATCAAAGCTTTAGAAGCATAAGCTCCATTGTTGATGGACTAGCATTTTAGCCAGACATTTCAGCCAGACACTTTAGACTATTTATCATGGGTAGAATCTATAACGGGATTTTTTGCCGTGTGAATCATTAGTACAATCGACTCCGGTTATAGTGAACGACTGGGGACTAAACTATTTGGGTTACTATATCCGAGGTTCACTGTATCCGATGATGTCAAATTAAACACAATTTCTCCATAACGATTGATTCTATTAATATAGAGGTACTGTGAAATACTTTAACAGCACGAATTGAACATTTCAATACCTTTATTTGTCCTTTAAAAATTAATTTATTTTAAATTGTTTGCTTCGTATTTTTTCATTAATAATTTTTCGATATGCTAGGCTGTCACCACTTGATTCTGCATTATTCTGTATGTATAAGTGTCGAAATGCAGCCTTGACACCCTTCAATACCTCTTGAAATGTTGGAACCGTCCTACTGTCTGAAGGCCCTTTTACACGCCTAGTAACATTCGAGATACTTTTGGCAGCGGGATGGCGCAAGCAGCTAATGAAACTGATCGCTTTTCTTCGCGGCATGGCGAATATCACCAGTCTGTGGCAGTCGCATGCTTCCTGTTGCTTACGTAGAACTCAACACGCATTGTCCCGCAGATTATGAAATAACACGAAGTTTGATACTGAAGCAAGCAATCACGCGTCATTGCCGCCAGTTATAGCCCACCCAGAACATGGTTAGTTTTCGCAGTGAAACTGAGTGACATAAGGTCATCAGTAAGGTGCTCATTCCCGGTTCCCTACTTTCACCTGAGGGAAGACTTCTTCTACTACGGCCTTTGGACGACGACATTTTTTTTCAAGCAGCCTAGTGTTGGAATTTGTGGCACTGAAGCGATATATTCTTTTTCAGGAGGGAATTAATTTCCAGGACGTTGTATTTTCTACGTTAACTGTAGACGAGAATCAGGTTCACTCTAACCGAGGCTTCTTAAGCTTATTTGTAATGTAAGTTAAACGGGACCAGTGACTTAAGTTCACTATAACAGAGGGTTCTCTATATCAGAGTTCACTAAAATCAGAGTCGACTCTATTCTTTGCTTCATACGTACTCCATGAATATTTGTGTTAATATCTTTGACCTGTGCTTTATGAAAAAATGAAATGTATTCTATAAAAGTCAGAAAATTGCAATCAGCAATATTAGACCAGCAAATTACAAAATAAAAATAGCCAAATTTAAATAAACACAATATAGAGTAAAACCAATGCGTAAAGAATCTTACCTATGAGATTACGATATAGGACGTAAGGTGATGAAATCACCCCGAATTCACGCATGTTTACAAACCAAATAATTCATGGTACAATAAGAATTTAAGAAGTGTCCAACTATTCTGGTCTTTAAATAAATTTAAAAAATGAATTCAAAGAGTGTAGACAATAGAAAATGACTTCATTTAAATACTATGTAAAATGATTTGCTGACGGTTTAGGTGTAAGCACCGGCTGACTGATGCAGATACCGCACGATACACGGGCCGCTACCTCTGACTCCTTCATCCATTCCATCCAATCATTTTCTTAAAAAAATATTGCTACTTGCTCGGCATTGCTGCCTCTCAAGGTTGTTGGTAATCAGTACTTCACTTTGGGGATAATCTTTCTCATGGCTAAACCAACCCACTTTCATTGGGTGATGTCTAATTCAGGAAACACTTTTTTTAATTAAATCTGTAAATTTACAATCTGTTCAATACAAGAACAATAAGTAAATATGCTGTCAAAATTACACCATACCAGTGGGAGAGGTCACCCACTGGTGATCTTCCTTTATCATATTACACACTTGCAACAAGCACATGTTGACAAAACATTTGATTGACTTTATTAAAATATTAACAATGTTGTAATTTTAAAGTCTATTTGACAAATCCAATTGTTTGAACTTATTCAGTCTTTTTACTTCTAAAGTATTGTACAGTAAGTTTATTGCTAGTACATTATTATGGTTCTCTAGTTTGCTAACATATTTATGGCTAAAAGTTTTAATTTCTTTTATTGGCATTTTAAAATCATTATGTAGCACATCGTCTCGGACGTACCAAGGAGCACTAGCAATGTCTGTCAGAACCTTGAATTGAAATGTCTGTATGATTTGAATGTTTGACATACAAGTTGAGCCCCAGAGCTGTATACAATATTTCCAGATTGGTTTCAAGAATGACTGGTATATTAATAGTTTATTGTCTGTAGCCAGCACAGATTTTCTTCCTAGCAACCAGTATAATTGTTTGTATTTTATTTGTACTTCCTTGCATTTGTGTGGAATATGTGCTTTCCATGTGAGTTTTCTGTCTAGGTGTACGCCTAGGTATTCGACAGTAGTTTATTGCGGTAGATCATGATGATTTAGTTGTACGGGAGGACAAGTTCTCTTATTCATGGTAAAAGTGATTTTCTTCGATTTAATTTCATTTACTTTTATGCGCCAAGTATTGAACCGTAGTTGTAATTTATCCTGGTGAGCTTGCAGTAGTAATGATGCTTCTTCTGGTTCGTTGTCAGTTGCCAATAAGGAAGTGTCGTCGGCGAATGTAGCCGTCACAGTATTCTCTGTGATAAGCAGATCAGATGTAGGAAACATTTAGATTAAAAATTTGATTCAAGGTGTTGTATAGTTGTAGTAGTTGAAGTATTTCTAAAGTTGGGTTTTAGGGGGATTTGAAAACATCTTTCGGGTATTGTGAAGTTACTCTGGAAGTGTGTTTGTATGTGTGACCTAGTTGATACGTTTTGGTGGCAGGTACTTCGGGTGTTTCGTAGATTTTTAATATGTAGTCGTGGAGGAGGTTGAGCCCTAACCTGACCATGTCTTTTGACATGCACAGCAAGCCTAGCCATCCTTCAGATATAACAACGATCGAGTACCTGTTTAACATTTAGGATTCGCAAAATATAGCGGGGTATTTTGGGAAATATGTAATAAAGTGATAGCAACACTGGAGCTTTCCAGAAAAGTGCGCTAAGGCAATATTCAGGAAACAGAGGGGTGATTCGAAGTCGATTTCTTGGGTGAGGTAGGTTCGAAGGGATAAACTATTGTTTCAAGATTGCTCACGTAAATGATAATATAAGTCGAAACCGTGGGGTTGCTATTTTGAATTATAGAAAGTTGCATTCACGGATGACTGAAGTATTTTTGGTCGCTTTTTAACTACTAAGTCATGTAGTGACCACTTTGATTGTTTACATTAGGGTAACTGTAGGGGGAACACGGGTAAGGACAACACAAGCATACAAACATCTATGCCCGACGTGGGATTTGCTATCCTAGGAGCCGAGCTAACTACGGCCGTACACCCTTAGTGACCTCCGCTATCCAGGCCGGCTGTGAAGTTAATTATTGTCAAGCCACAAGATGGTTATTTAACCTGAATATTGTAATAAGGAATTCTGACAAAAAAATCTTTTAGTCAATAAAACTTGTTTCTACGAAAATAGTTAAGTTCTGAGTATCGTTTCGTAGTTGTTTGTTCCTGAAACGAACGGATAACTCGTTCAGCGCAACCTAGAAAATACATTTTCTTTATATGATTTTGTCTTCCCTAGTATTTTGCAATCAACAGATAAATCATATTCAGTGGAGGAGTAGGAACCAATAGAGTATACAAGAAAATTGTTATATGTCAAAAACAATTTTGCGCTTAGTGAAGTAATTTTTTATAGAATAATATACATTTACCAGTAAACGTTCTTAAATGCAGTTCATTAGCAGGTAGGCCTCGGAGTAAAACATTCAGTTTTCAGCTGCAAAATTAACGTCTCTGCTCAAGATAAAAACAACAATGTTTGAAATTCTCACTTTTTTTGTATACCGACAATATAGACTTCTTTATGTGTATTCGGAGATGTTCGTAGATATTAATGTGACATACATTATTTAAAAATAATATTTGAGTTATATTGATGTAATGTTTGTACAAAAACCTGCTGCCAAATGTTTTCTTAGTTTTCTTTTGGTGTTTACATTTTTTTGGTATTCGTTTTATAGAAATCGAGATGATATGTTTCCACAATTTACTAATAAATTAAATAAAATTACATATTGAGCATAATGCACATACCTTTGTTTCTAAGAAATCATAATAATAATAACTTAAGATTTTGGTATGAAGCAGGTCCTGAACCAAAATTTTATGTGAACTCCCTCCGTAAGTGCATAACATGGAATGTTCGAGCAACCATGATGCTCTGCAACGCTTCTGATCTCCTGAAAACGTCTAGGACGGAATCCGACCCGAAGTGTCGGGGTTGTGGGTGGCGGCGTGCTCTAAATCGGATGTGATTGGTAGCCTCCAGTCGCGTATCCGCTCCGAGAAACGAAGGTCGTGATCAAACTCGTAATCGGGTCGAGGTCACAGGAGCTGCCTGCTCTTGTATTACCGATCATGATGTGTTTAAAAGTTCGACTCTTGGAATACGTCGTGCTCCACGATCAGCGATCGATTTCCGCATATGGGAGTCCTTCTGCCTTGGCTGCGTCTCGTTTCTGATGTCATTTCATCAAAGGAGACTAGTATCCGTGTATGAGTAACAAACATTGGCATAATTACATCAACATGACGCATCACTATAAAACCATATTTGTAAGGATTTCATTAGGGTTTGACATTTCAAATGGTTCTTCACTTGGTGCTTTCATTTGACTAGAAGAAAGGGAGGCTCTAGTATTTCATAGTTTCGTAATTATCGTGGGTCACACTCCGACTTAAATGGAGGTTTTTGCGAGTCCCAACGATTTTTAGAATCTTGTTTTTGAATGATACGTAAAAGTGATTGATGAACTTAAGGTATACTTAAAACAAATTGAAGTACAGTGCTAGCATAATTCATCTTCAATCATTGCACGAACTTCAGGTTATACAGTGAGACAAACAACTCTCAAAATTTGAATCTCCTTTTACAATATCACTTGATGGACTTAATTCAGTGTAACAATTGTCTTACAACTCGCTAATTTAACTTAAAACTTACATTGAATCACTTTAGAAAAAACGATTCTGAATAAAAATGTGTACTATAAATCCAGTGGTGGTAGTGGCAGATATTTTCTTATAATTCATATAATGTGTCTTATGTTTTATTGCTGTCAATATACTTCTCCGGTTTTAATAAATTAATCATCAGTTATGATACTTGCATTAATACAAAAAAATATGTCGATAAAAATATTGTATTAGTTGTTAATATCTTAGTTAGATTTTAATTTGAGTTAATAGTGTCGAAAAAGATATATTATTAGTATTTTTTAAAATTCTTTCTTATTTTATTGATCTCAGTTATTCCGGTGTTTGTATTTTTTCCGCCTGTGAATCGACCTCTTTCCGAATTGACACTGTAACTTAAGTGTGGAAGCTAATGGGAAACTCATTTGGGTATGAAGTAATGCTGGAGTATTTATTCCTTGTTAAATGAAGAAAATGATTTTAAGCGTAACCGATCCTCGGTGTGCTACAGAGATGCGCCTCCGTATTGCCTTTTGGGACTTTGCGATCTGTGATAAAACAAAATTAAAAGTTTCGGAACTGGAAAATATACGAGTGCATCCTGTATAATACGATAATGCGCAGTGCTTAAGACGATTTGTTCAGAAGTAATTATCATAGTTCCCAGGCACTTGCTCGTCTCAGGTGACACTTTCGCTCGTGGCTCATCGCCAAGTTCTTGGCTTCGAAGCTGGTTCTCCCAAAGAAGGCCTGCTCGCAGGTTTCTAAACCACATACTTTATTCATCTACATCACATTATCCTGTAACCCTTCTCGTTGGCTGGCTGACATCTAGAACACTTAACAACTTTTGACTTGAAAAGTATGAAGGACTTGTCCATGCCGGTAGGCGACGTGTTCCTGTGCAGCCATGGAACTGATAAAACTTGGTGCCACATTTTTGAAGAAGCTGATTGATGCTCCCTAGAATGAAAAAGTTATGTCGTGTTTACCATTTTTCAGTGAGATAGGAGTTTTAAAACATGCGAATTTGTAACATGATATGTATATATATATATATATATATATATATATATATATATATATATATATATATATATATATGTCCATCCCATGGATGACTTGGAAAGGTTATTATTAAAAGAGTGTGTTCATTTTACGTCTTTTCATTCGCTAAAACACACTATAAAACAAACTTCAACATCTATCACATATTCGCTTACGAAACCACTGTAGAACGCTTTCGTTTCCTTCCAGAAGCTAATGAACGCTTTGCTGGTTCCCATTCAAATGAGTGGCGACAAGCATTGTGTGAACGAATGTCGCTACTGGAATGGGGGAAAACTGGGGCGCGTATCTCGGGTAAAACAGACGTCGTCACGAAAGACAACTTATTGTGTGCGATTGGGCTCGCGAAAGGTCGTGCGCGGGGGCACGGGGCAGTGCCACCGGTCACCCGCCCTCCGCGCTCCGCCGCCATCGCCATCACGCTCACGGTCAGTTGCCCTCGCCGCCGCCCTCGCCGCCGCCCTCGCCGCCAACCTCGCCGCCGCCCTCGCCGCCGCCCTCGCCGCCGCCCTCGCCGCCGCCCTCGCCGCCGCCCTCGCCGCCGCCCTCGCCGCCGCCCTCGCCGCCGCCCGCCGCCGCCCTCGCCGCCGCCCTCGCCGCCGCCCTCGCCGCCGCCCTCGCCGCCGCCCTCGCCGCCGCCCTCGCCGCTGCCCTCGCCGCCGCCCTCGCCGCCGCCCTCGCCGCCGCCCTCGCCGCCGCCCTCGCCGCCGCCCTCGCCGCCGCCCTCGCCGCCGCCCTCGCCGCCGCCCTCGCCGTCGCCCTCGCCCTCGCCGCCGCCCTCGCCGCCGCCCTCGCCGCCGCCCTCGCCGCCGCCCTCGCCGCCGCCCTCGCCGCCGCCCTCACCGCCGCCCTCGCCGCCGCCCTCGCCGCCGCCCTCGCCGCCGCCCTCGCCGCCGCCCTCGCCGCCGCCCTCGCCGCCGCCCTCGCCGCCGCCCTCGTCGCCTCCCTCGCCGCCGCCCTCGCCGCCTCCCTCACTGCCGCCCTCGCTGCCCTCGCCGCCCTCGCCTCCTCATCGCCATCGCACGCGCGATCATGGCCAGTCGCCCACGCCGCCGCGCCGTTGCCACCCCTCCCCCGTCCTTGCCTTTGCCGGCCTCGTCGCCGTAGCTGCCCCAGATTTAAGAAGCGGAAGAGTAATGGAGAGGACTGTTGAATCAGTATCGCCGTAACGTATTGTTACATTACTTTGATCAGTGATATCTAGAGTTGCGTGTTTTGCCGGGAATTGCTGGCTGACTAGCTCAGTGCTTGCTCTCTCTGCAGCGACTCTTACTGCAAACTTCTAGGGATCGACACCCGACAGCAGATTTTAAACACTGGCTAGAATATAGCTAGGTCGAATTCAGCCGCTCTCTGGAGAAGGATTCTAGCGACCGGCTGCTCTAATTGGTAGTTTTCTATGGTTTTACCGATCCATACAATACGAATGTCCGGGAAGTACCATATGGACCACGGACAGCGCGATTTTCTTCCATTTCTTTGTCCTGTGCTCTCCCATTACTACGTGCGCTGCTTTACTACTCGCCGCTCTCCCATTACTACTCGCCACGCTGTCTCATGACTACCTACGCCGCCATCTTAGTGACGTCACATACCAGTGAGTAAAAGGTGATGTCCTGTGCCTCGCTGGGGAGTTACCCGAAGGGGAAATCTTTCGCAATACGACGTGTAGGACACCAACCTGCGTGGGTTAGGCGCATTGCCACTTGGTGGATAATATAATCACTACACTAACTGGAATAATGACCATAGCAGGTGACGTGCCCGAAAACTTTAAGAAATCAATCGTTGGAAATTAATTTGTTTCAGATAAAAATGGATTATTTTTATGCGGTCAGAAATTTTCTTAGGGAGTTAATTGCACCTTGAAGGCTAATTGGGAATCAAATTCATGAATAGGAAGAAACAGACAGTGATGTGAAAAAGACAAGGGAAAAAACAGGCAAATGAATGTTTTATATATGGATTGTTTCAGGGCACTCCCACAAAAATGCTTCCGCTACTTTCCTGTTTGTTAAGTTAAAAAAACAACGCACAGTTAATACAGGATATTCTCGTTACCTTCGTTACGCAACCAGCAATACTAGCACACAATTTTTTGGAACCAGCCGTGGCCGCTTCAGGCAGGTTGAATCAGAAGTTAGTTCTATCTTTTTGTGTGATAATAATTCTCATCTTCTGTGTCACATTTCTAAAGCATTATACATTGTACACTTCGATTAATGAATTTCATGAATGTATTCTGCCCTCACGGATAGCTCACTGGTTAGCGAGCTCTTTTTCCACGGCGCGTTCGATTCCCGGGTTCGATTGCCAATCCGCAAGATTATAGTGTGTGTTTTCCTTACTCCAGTATTGCTGTGTGACGATGAGATAACTCACTGTTCAGGTTGAGAAGACCAGAACATGGCGTAGGGATGCCTACGTGCTAACCACACATACTCCGTAACCCATGGCCGCAAGACCTGAACGCCACTGGTAGGCCCAGGCCTCGTTAGAGGCTATTACCCCAAAGTACATACATAGATGAATGTATGCATTCCACCACCAATATTTCTAAAGCTGTTGATAGAGATGTTCAACCAGAGTCTTGCAATGAATCATTCTCCACGGCTCATTTCTGCTAACACAGCCCCATGGTCAGCACCCTGCGAACATGATCGCCGGCGCACCTAGGCCGCCCCCGCCCCCGCCGGCGCCGCATAGCGCCTTGGGGCGGGGCCGCACTGGGTCAGGGCGCGCCGCCGCCAGCGCCTTCTCCCGGAGGTGGCGGTCAGGGCCGGCGGCGAGCGGCGGACTGGCCCCACGGCGGCAACGGCTGCGACGACGACGGAGGCGAAAGCGAAAACGACGGCGATGGTGACTGCGACGACGGCGGCGACGATGTATTTGATACGGGTTTAAGTGGTTCAGGGCATCGGCTGATGTTTCTGCAGTGTCTCTGACCAGGAGGTCCTCTGGGTTCGAGTGCCGACGATGTCAGGATTTTCGACACTGGCTAGATAGCGAAGTCGAGTTCAGCCGCTGTCTGGAGGAGAATTCTAGCGATCGGCGGCTCTAATCTCTGCTGTTTTTCGCGGTTTCTCCGAACAAGTCCAGGCTAATGCCGGACCAGTATTCTAAAAAACGGGCCAGGGAATGCGCGTGTTATTTCCTTCCTCTTCCTTGTCTTATCCTCACCTCTTCCTTACACCCACTTGCATTCTCATGTCTCATGTTAGAGCTTCCCCCGGCTGAGGCGGTGCCTTGCTAGTGGGAGGTACCTGGTTCAGGAAAATCCCGCTAGCAAACGTGTAGGTCGGGCCGGATCTCGCCAACCCACAGGAAATAATAATCCCACACCTCTAGCAATAAAATCATGCACTACACTTACGGAACTGACGACCTAGCCTTTGTCTGGCCCGAAAACGCTTATCAATCAATATGTGTGTGACTGGGAATGTGGGTGATTGCGTCGACGACGACGACGACGACGACGACGACGACGACTGTGATTGTGACGTTGCGTTGACGACCATGGCGACAATTGACAGCGACAGCGACAGCGATGATGAATGCGTCGGCAACTGCGACGATGGCGACGGCGATGGCAAAAGCGACAGCGATCTGAGCGGCGTCAGCATCAGAGACGGAGCGGCGGCGGCGGCTCCTTTGATGAGGATGCTCACAAGATGCCGCTCCTACCATGAAACTCCGAGTTATTTGGAAGCTACATAATCTCAATCATTGGATACCGATTTAATCTGAATCCCTGAAAGAGAACGGTGAAATTTCGTTTGCAGTGTAATATAGCTTCTAGTTTTTTGAATTTAAAATGTCACTATCGCTGATAAATATTTTCAAGCTTCTCTAAAAAGGAAAATTGAACTGAGAATATAATTTGCATGGAGATGCTCCCTACATCATATCATCGCGTCAAACGATATTAAGAAGTTACGAGACTAATCATCAGAGTTTAGAGTTTCTTTATCCACCTTCATCACATGACAAATACATCTTTATTTCTGCGAGTTATTTAGTAAGAATTAAACTTAGCTACTTAAATTAGGAAATCACTCATTTCATGAGTCTGTGAACTCAACCAGTTACAAATATTTAATCAAAGACTGTGTTGTAACTTGAATGTTCACATTTTTCACAAAAGGAATTTTCAAAGTGCTAGGTATTTTTATTTAAGAAAAACTGAAATGATATTGATAGTTAATTATCTTAGCATATTTATTACAATCTTATCACATATAATAATCAAATATGTAAAATATCATAAAGAGAATTATTACTTACACTTACCATATACGTACTTGATGATACTTTCACTTGATCTACTTCGCGTAAATGTTTGGTTTTGCTAAATGTTCTCCAATTATAATTTTTGTTGAGAATTAAAGTAATGTGCAAATTATTTTTTTCCTCCAATGGTTCGTGCCGTATATCGCGATTTGCCTCTTTTTTCTATTTGTAAATTACATAATACAAACTGCACTAGTACGAACGTGTCTTCCTTGGTAAGATATGTTTTAAATAATCATTTGTTATATGGTTGAAAATAGTCAAATACAGAAAAATTGAGTATGGCTCCCGTTCATGAGCCTATTAGTTCACTTATCTACTCGATTCTCTAATCTAATGAATTTGGTAAATTAGATTTGCTTCATTCGTATTGTTGATATTCAAGGAATAGATTTTAACTAAATGAATTGGAATCCCCTCGTCACACAATATTAAATTCTTTCTTTTTGTACATTCTTAACTCACGCTTTGGACGTTAAAGTCTCATTTAAATATTTCATCACGCTACATATAACACCACAATACTCATTAGAGCAATAAAAAATGTGAATACACTAAAACACACCTCAAATATACCACGTAATGTACACAGAATCAAATGTTGCAAAAATAGTTGAATACACTTAAAAACGCATCAGACGAACAAAGAACAAGACACTCCATCCACGTAGTTGGCAATGGAAATGAGTAACTTATTTTAAGTTTCAACCTCGTGTAGACCTATGTAAATAAAAGCCCAAAACGGCCAGTTTTGTACATAATGATTTGAGGCACATAACTTACGGCTTTTATGGCCAAAAATGCATGTTGTAAGCACATAGAATTATTTCTCAGTTATGCACGATCAATAAGTCAGGAATCAGATGCGTTGCGGGTTGCGTGGTAACGCCGAACCCGCGCACTTTCATTGATCAAAATATTGAATCAATTTATTACGAAAAGGGATTATTTAGTAAGTTTTCAGGAAGAATGTATAGAGAAATCACATTTCTCTATAGACTTCAAAATAAAACGTCACTTGGGTAAGTAAAGCTAATGAAAGGTACGCGACCTGTTGGGAGCGCACGGTTCTCCGCCTGGCCCCTTCTGGCGGAGGTACCTGGAGAGGCACCCTCCGTTGGACGACGTATAGATCGTCACCGGATCTCACATTGTATCGGGGAGGAACACCGACTACCTGGGGTAAGACGTACACTGCACTATCGGGACTAATGAACATTGCAGTTAATGCGCAATAATTAAAACAATTCTGCATCCGAAGAAATTAGGAAATTATAATGAAGAGTTAGATATGGAAAACGTGTGTGCTTTGCACACTTTTACAAGTAACCCCAAAAAATTATTACAAGATTTTGTCATTTATATATGATTTTATTTTGCAAATATGAAGCTGAATATAAGTAATGTAAAAGCTCGTAACAATTGATTACTGGCGTTACTGTCAGAAATTGATTACTGTCAGAAAACAGGGCGGACGACCGTGTAGCCGAATAACACCGTCCATCGAGGAGGAATATTATCACATACCGGAGTAAAACATTTAATCCACTAACAGGACGACTTAGTGCAGCAGCTGACATGCCCGGAAACATCTATCAATCAGTACTTTCGAATCAGTAGTTTATACAAAAGCTGTAACAAAGCTTCCTTTTAACAAGGTCCTCCGTCAACGATTAATTATTTTTCTGAGACTAGACCTTGTACTCATTATAGGTTGCACTATTCCATTTAAATGCGATGGGATATGCCGATTTATCCGCGCCAATTACGAGGTCGCAATTACCGCGAGTCGCGCGTTCCGAGGTTGAATACTAAGTCTCCTGCAATTTGTCACACTGCATACATTACTCTGCATGAAAAATCGTGACCGCGCCCGCATTGTGTGAGATGCAAATGTATTATCTCCATTGTACTGATGTCTAACGCTAAGGGGTTGCGGTGGAGAGGCTTAAGCTACTGCGGATGAGGCCATGACCTATCTCCGTCTGGTCTCTAATTAACCTAAATTGAGCACGCTTCGAAGTACGGACGAATTCACTCGTATGGTTCTAAAATGTTAAGTCATTGTTAATGATCACTCTTTTGAGTTAGTTTGCTACTTTTTTTCAGATAGTACTCATTATTTACCTTACATTTGTAATTCTGCTATTCTTGTGTTACATTCTCCTTCTTCGCCCAGAACTGAAAATATGAATTTTGAAAACAAGATCCAGTAATGACAAAATAATTGGTATGAACACATTTCCTTTATTCCGATCGCTTACTTTTATGTTAGAAAATGGAACCACATCCCTCGAAATAATACATATTCTTATTACAAAAGTTTGCAATGGGATATATTCATTGAAGCAAGTTTTTATTGCATTGAATAAGATGATTCACATTGCCAATAAAACTTCTAATATATTATAAGAATTGTGAATATTAACGATTATTTTGCTTATAGTTTATATTCAAATAAAACATATTCAATGAAATATACAGACTAGGCCGGGCCAATTCGCATCCCGTGGGCCACGTATGTCCCATCGCGTTAAATGGTGTGGCCCACTGGACGATTTTATACTCCATATATTGAAATATTTTTTCTCGTTGTGAGTATAAAAATATTAAATGAAAGAAAATTTACGAGTGCCTCCGTTGACAATACTGTATAATACTTATTTTACGTTTCAGAAACATTACAACTTAAAATATTTTGCACAACGAGTTGTATGTTCTTGTTGTAAGTTGTTGCTTTTAGATCCACGTATGTTTATGGTATGATTAGACCAAATATATTAATGAAAGTTATTTTTCGACAAATAATCCATTCAATGCATAATATTGGTCAACGACTTGAATGAAAAAACGTTTATTAACATTCAATAAATGCTACAGTGAAATTTATTACGAAGTTATTCTTACCGGCCATTGTGCATTGATATGAGTACACTATATTCACGTTACGAAAACCACATTTGCACTTGACATGTTGCTGCAGTTGACATACGAATTCGGAGTTTCCCTATGTCTAATTGCGTGTGATATTTATCGAGATAGTGCACGTCACTGCGATCGTCGATAAAAATGGAGGATATTAGAAATTGATTGAATGTAGAAACAATGCCTGATTGCATATGCCGCTCTCTCTACAATGAGATTGGCATAGCGCAGTGTTACCCAATGCCGCGTAATAAAAATGTTTCACAAGTCTCGTAGAAACAATGTACCTTTAGGAAATATTCATAAAAAGTTCATAAATCATTTACCAGGAACTTTGCATAGATAATTATTGAATATTGGTATTATGGTTAGTTAAAAAACTAGAATTTATATACTTTATAATGCATAAATTGCAATGTGTTCATTGTTTTCTTCAGTTTTAGTGAACATTTTATTATTGTATATTGAAAATAATCTAATACCAACTTAGAAGTTAATAGTATATGGATATAATAAAGGGGCAGTGTTGAGAAAATGCAGAATACATAAAGTCAGTTTTAGTAATATTTTAATATCGAGAAATATTGCTAGTAAAAAGATCTTCCGATACACGTTCTAAGTAAATTTCTCGTGTTTATTACCTCACAGCAATTACGTAACCAACATTTTGAATCTATCTGTCGAACTTAAGGTCACAATTCGATTCTTTACGATCCCCATCGCGTAAATTCCATTCCCCTGAGGCCACAATCTAGAAACATCTGCGAGTTAAATACCACTTGCTCTCGGGGCTCCTTTACTCCCCGAGCGGCTCGGCGCGGCGTGGCGTGGCTGTGACAGCCTATACTCATTGCCCCGACGGCGTTGCATTTCGGTTCCGTCGCTGCGAATTTAACATCGCAGTGTTTCTCAGGGTGACCCACTGACATTCCCGCGAGGCCCACGGCCGGGGCCAGGCTCGGCGAGCAATCGAAGGGAACGCTTGGGATTCCTGTTAGCGCACTAAGTACTCTTCCATGTCGACGGGGCGGGCGAGCGGCGAGGGCTGCTTGTGACGGTTGCCTCTCGCTCATTCCGTCCTTTCCCGTCGCGTCGTCCGCAATGGTGTGCGACGGTTGTATCCGCTTCCCCGACCGGTTTAGGGCATGTCACTACAGTGCCTCTGACCCGGGTGTTCTAGGGTTCGTCACCCGGCGGTGGCAGGATTTTCGACATTAGCTGGAGAGGTAGGTCGAGTTCAACCGCTGTCTGGTGGAGTGTTCTAGCGGCCGGCTGCTCTGAGTTCCCATTTTTTTCTCGGACCATCAGGTGAATGGAGAAGTAGTACTTTATCAAACTCACTAGGGATATCACCACCACCTCCCTCGACAAAACATGCGCTACAGTTACGGGACCAATGATGTTAGCAGTTAACGCGCCTGGCAACGCTAATCAAGCAATCGTTTCCCCGCGTGCCTTAACTCGACCACGGTTTCGGTGCGCGTTGTTCAGAATTGTTGTGTTCAAGAACTGCTTTCGGAACCGGGCCCTTCAATTGCTAAAAATACATCGTAGACCGTAATAAAGAGACTGAAAGTTTAGAACACTTCAAATTCTTTAATATAGTTTAAACCCACATCCCCCAAAGAAGTTAAACATAAAGAAAGCCTTGGAAATCTTCAAACTATTAATATTCTTTAAAATACCTTGAGTTTTAAAAATACTCAAAAACATACTTGTCCTTGAAACATTAATAGTGTGTTAAGCAAAAATAAATAAGTAGAAATCAGCCTTAAAAACTCGTTCTAGAATAAATTTAAGGAATTTTTTAAGAATTTTGTAAACACTTTGGTCATTCGTGAGTCTCACTGGAAAAATCTACTCTAGTATTTAGAACAGGATGTTACGAATTTTCTGGCAATAATGCAGTGAACGGGAAATTCTAGCCTATGAATTAGCCTTAAACTTCAGTGTTTGTAAATTGCCTTAGCAAAATTTATATTACGTTGACGTTCCTAAATTAACAGAATGGCCCCCCGCGGCTTGAAAGACCCGCTTCCAGTTGAAAGAAGAATTTTTATCTTCTTCGGATTGTCTGATCTGTTCTGTTAGCCATTTACTTACTAAACCAGTATTTTTGAAAAAAAGTGTATGGTTGTTTGGACACCCAAGGTTGTTTAGTTACCCAGAACTAGGAACAAATTCGTAAAGAATGAGCCAGTTTCGATTTTGACAGCAGAATGCAAATAGTCGTGTCATTCTGCCAATTCTCATATTCCACGTACCGACTGAATTATTATAAGTGCGTCACTGCCTACGACACTGCTGACGTCATGCAATAGCAAGACTCCAAGGGTGAATCCGCCCGCCATTCAATATTTGCTATTCACTTGTTGCCTTATGGAGCAGAAAGTTTTTTTGATGTCATGGGTGAGTAAAGAACTGTTGTACTGTGTTTATCTGTATATACTATACTATACTTTTTTACAGAATTCTTGAAGACAGTTTCTTGTTAAAATATTCAGTTTAATGCAGGTTCTACGAAAGTACGTTTTTCATCTTGAGTAGTGTTTGTGGTTACTTTTTCTAAACCCATTCTGTGTGGTTTTGTTCAGGAGCACTTTTCCTGGTGCCGGACCCTAGTTTCAGCTATTTTCTTTAGATCTTTTGCTAGACATCAGGTTTAAAATCATTTTATATGAATAATTATTTAATTTGATTTTCGATTATTTGGCAGTTTCGATCGAGAGTACCTTCAAGATATTCTCATTCTACTGAATGATAATTACAAACTACAAAGTCGAGGACTAAAGAGTTCTCTGCAATAACTATCGGAACATTTGCTTGAGTGAAGTGGATTATTCGTACCTAGAGATTAGACACTTATCTCTGGCGACTGACGTGGAACTGAATAAATTAAGAGGGTGAGCTTTACGCAATATTTGTTCTCGATCTCCGTGACCGCTCATTTCTTAAGCGTAATAAAGAAAGTAAATACCGTGCACTAATCGGTGTTCAGTGTAAAAAGAATAATCGATGATTGGTGAATAATCTCTGTCGTACGCGCAGAGGGCAAGTGGAATAACCAGTTTCCCTTTGGTCCAGTCATCACACAAAGACTTACAGTCTCACGTTACGTTATCACGCAGTTCCTCAGACACGACTTATTGTAAGGCAATAGTCACTCATTTGAAAATATTGCCTCATTGTTGTCACAAAGCGTAAATTTGTGATGCCAATTAATAGTGATTTTTAACTTCGACTTAAATATTTTTAAAAGGTTCGTAAACTTATACTATTAATCATAGTATCTGTTTTTAAATTATAATGGTGAAGTAAATGCAGGGAGTCTGATAATAATGTTCTGCATTGCATTGGAATATGGTCTACGTATATTACGTTTCAACTCTAGAAAAAGTACTATCCACACTTTTCATTCTGTAGCAGGAAATTTGTGAATCCTCTCCAGAGATATATTGTGGCAATTGCATTCGTTTGTTAGATCGTTTTCCAATTCATACTCTCTTTGCTCCTTTTCCCCCAGTTGCTTTCTGAAGACCTGAGAGTATTACCTCCAGCCTTCCCCTTTGTAATAGAATGAAATTTAGCTTCGATAGATGTTAATGAGGCTTGTTATCGGGAAATTGGGATACGGATCCTTCGCTGCTACTTTTTTGAGTAAACGTGACGTTATGGAAATACGGTGTTGAAATGAAATAAACCTGTTAATTTGTTTTGCTGCATTGAATATATCCTTCCCAATTTTCCCTAGGCCTTTGTTTCCGTAAACGCTGGGTTCGATATTTAGAGACTGGGCTATCGAATTGATCGATTAATTAGTGATTCCGGGCGCGTCAACGGTCAAGGTCATTAGTCCAGTAAATGTAGTACATTTTTTTATCGCGGGAGGTGGCGGTGATCTTCTCTCATGATGCCGAAATCCGGCGCCGACCTACGTTGGCTTGCGGGGATTTTCCCGACCTGGTATCTTCTACCAGAGCGGCACCGTCCAAGCAGGTATAATCTCTAAGCTCGCTGTAAGTGTGTGTAAGTTAGTGATGATAGGACAAGGAAGAGGTAGGAATGATTGCGCGCGGTCCGTGGCCCGTTTGTTAGTGCACTGCTCCTGCTTACCACTGGTGTTCATCGAAGAAACCGCAGAAAACTACCGATCAGAGTAGCCGGCCACCAGAATTCTCCTCCAAACAGCGGCTGAAATCGAGTCAGCCGTCTAGCTAGTGTCGAAAATCCTGCCCCCGTCATGTCTCGAACCCTAGCCCCGCCCCCTCCGTCAGAGGCGGGGCCATCGAAATCAACGTGATTTCCTTTCATTGATTTTATCCTGAATTTAAATTTGTTTCTTTATTCTTTGATCGTTTTCAAATCGGGGTGTGCGCAAGGATTCTCCGCGGTGACTCATGGGCCGAAGGCTCTCGTTTCGACGTATCCCGTTCGTTCCACTCCAGTCGAGAGCTGGCTTCACGCTCACGCCGACTTTCGCACTGGGAGACCTTGGTGCAATGGCTGGATGGTTGCAGCGCGTGGCGGCAAAACAGAACAGCTTAAGTAGTGGATCAACACTTAAACACCGAGGAGGAATGAAGGGACAAAGTCAAGTACAGTGAAGAACACGCAAATGTGTTTGCTAGAACACTTCATACTGTATGGATTCTTATTTTGAAGCCTTTACACTGTTCACGGATATTGCGAATATAGTTCACGGATGTTTTAGTGGTATTGAGATGAGTTGCGTGAATAGCAATGCGGGGATTTTTTTTATTCATTTTTATGAATATGTTTTTATCTTTGATTTGTACGTTTAGTTGATTATTTTTCTTTGTTTCATACTTCCTCTTTTAGGCTGAACTTGGGGAACTTAAGCGAACATTCCGCACTTCGTTAATCATCAATCTTTTAAAAGAAAAAAAAGAGGTTCATTTGGGGACTTAACTTCCAACGTCCATTACAACCCCTTCTACGAAATGGGGGTATCCACAAAAATTTCATTGTTCAAGTCCAAAAAGATATTTTGTGGATTACAGTATAAGAAATTTAGCTCTATAAATACTTAGTTTTAAAATCTTATGATGCCTCTCTTTCATGTTATGCACGATTGTGAAGTGTATGGAAGCGTAAAGTGTGAAGCGGGTTGCATGCGCGCCTGTTTTT